>JAPMUY010010863.1:0-43872 GCA_026901105.3 Galaxias olidus | reverse complement strand
AGAGGAGGCAGGGAGCTCAGAAGAGGAAGAACCTGCTGTAGAAACCAGAACCACCAGAAGAGGGAGGAAGACTGTCAAAGCTACGCCAAGACGCAAGTCCAAACGAGGACGCAAACCGGTTCAGAAAGAGGAAGAGGAGGAGGAGGAAGAGGAGGAGAAAACCAAAGCTGAGGAGCCAACTGTGATAGAACAGGAGGAAAACAGAGAGGAGGAGAAAGCCGAGGAGAAAGACGAGAAAAAGGAAGAGGAGGAAAAGGCAGAAAGTGAGCAGGAGGCTGTGGCAGAGGAGATTAAGGAAGTGGAGGAGGAGGAGGAGGGAGGTGATGGAGGTGGTGGAGGAGAAGGATGACAGTGTACTGGACAGTGCTGCGGCTGGCGTGTTGGAGGTACCATCTGTTGAAAAGGAGGAGACAACTGCAGCTCAGGACAAAGAGGAGGAGGAGGAAATGATAGAACCGAGATCCACACGGAGAGGAAAAAGAAAAGCGGTGCCATGGCAGTCAGGGCGACGGGGATCCAAACGAGCCCGCAAACAACCGCAGAAAGAGGAGGGGGAAGAGGGAGGCAACGAGGAAGAAGCACTACCTGTAGCTGTTGAAGAAGAGGAGGAGGAACAGAGTCAGGTTGAGGAGGCTGCCATTGAGGAAACCACCGAGGAAGAAACTGCCACGATTCTAGAGGAAGTAGCTAAAGAACTTCCAGCGGCCATTTTGGAAGAGGAACAGGAAGCTGAGGAAAATGAGGAGGCACTTGAGGCTGTTGAAGAAGAAGAAGAAGCTGATGAGGAGGAAGCCAGTGAGGCAGTTGAAGAAGAGGTAAAAGATGACCCAGAGGTCCCAGGGCAAGAGGAAGATGACCAGCCCACTGATCCAACACACGAGGCAGAGGAAGATGAGGAGGAGCCACCAGTCGTGACCAGAA
This sequence comes from Galaxias olidus, assembly GCA_026901105.3. Classification (NCBI taxonomy): domain Eukaryota; kingdom Metazoa; phylum Chordata; class Actinopteri; order Galaxiiformes; family Galaxiidae; genus Galaxias; species Galaxias olidus. The sequence goes on along the minus strand of JAPMUY010010863.1, from coordinate 42,951 downwards.
CGCTGAGGAGCAGATCCAGAGCAACGCCCAAGGAAGAGGAGGGAGGACTTCCTCAACGCAGGTCCAGCCGCCAGAGGGAGGCGGTGGACTACACGGAGGAGGACGGGGAGGAGAACAAGGAGGTGCTCACTGAGAATACAGAGGAGGAGGGGAGGAGGTGCTCGCTGAGAATACAGAGGAGGAGGAGGAGGAGAGAGGAAATGGGGTAGAGAATGACAGAGAGGCTGAGGAAAATACCATCAACTTACAGCTTGAAGAAGAAGACATAGCAGACAAGGAGAAACAGGAGGAGGAAGAGGAGAAGCAGGAGGAGGAAGAGGAGGAGAAGCCCAGTGGCTCAGATGAGGAAGAGGAGGTTGCAGTGGTTGGAACGCGAGTTCTGAGAGGAAGGTCCATCACCACGCTGCTCAGTCCGTGCCCCACCCCTGCCAGACGCAGCAGGAAGCAGGCAGCGACCCCAGAGAGCCCCCTCTCTGTCAGCAAGAGGAGTCTGAGGAAGAGGAAGAGCACTGAGCTGACTCCAGTACGAAGAACCAAACGCCAAAGCAGGATCTAAACAAACGGGTCAAACTGCAACCTACACACACCAATAATTACACACAAACACACACACACACACACACACACACACACACACACACACACACACACACACACACACACACACACACACACACACACCAATAATTACACGTATACACACACACACACACACACACACACATGCACCAAAAAGCCCAGACACACACACACACACACACACACACACACACACCAAAAATCACACACACCACTAATCATACACACACTCACGCTGCGTGCACACTCTTACAAGTCAACATGCACGTAAGCACATGCAGTAAATGTTACTTAGAATGGGACCACGCTCAAGAAGCGGTTTGTTTTTTATCTGAGTTAGTTTCCCCTCAAAGAGCCGTAGATGATAGTTGTATCAATATTTTTCAATAATTCAACTTTCAAACCTCAACAGCATACAGACTTTTGATACTATCTTGTAAATATATTTTTAAAGTTTCAAATACAAATCACAGCCTTTGCTTTTAGATAGGCCTCACCTGCTAGTTGTGTATTTTCATATTTTTTAAGTCTTACCTTTCTGACTATGCTCTTAGAAGCTGCGTTTTAATATTTCCTATCCTGGCATTAGTGTTACACACATACAGGTAGTATAACTGGTGTTGGGGAACAGAGGCGGGGACAGAGACGAGAGGCTTTATTTAAACTTTACTTTTGAGTTGCTACACATTGATCTATTCGACACACCGGAGCAGAAATAAGAATGGGAACATCTCACAACAGAACTTGGTCTCAGGTTGAATGATGATAAATTGAATTCCATTAGCATGCATATGTTGCTGACTAAATTAAGAATCCTAACAATATTTTGGCAATTAATTGATATTTGTCTAGACTCAAATAGAAGTCAAGTATAATCATGTTTTTAAATGTATAAAATATTGTAAAACATGTTTTTCTCCTCAAAGGGAAATTCTTTCTTATTGATATACATATGTTATTTTTATATATTTTTTAAGTACAAATTACTTCCCAAAAAAATTTGGACACTTTTTCGTCAACTGAACTCAGGATCTAAAATTACATTTGATGGTGTGCGTCTTTGGACATCCATTTTAAATCCTTGTGTATGTCAACACTTTGTGCTATAGCATTATATTTTCTGTGCATTGAATTGTGTAACACACAAAGCATTTAATACTTAGACACAGTGCTTTTGTAGCCTTAACCTTGTGAAGATTAAGTTTGTAATCATGAGGATTTTATCTTCCATACACTTTTATGTACCATACTATATTTGTTTTTATCATTACATCAAGCTTGTTGTAGCAAATATTTGAGCCAGGTCTAAATCTAAGTAGTGAAGACATCAGAAAAACACTTTTGTTCTGGTGTCACGTGATAAACTGTGAACACTTATTTTCAACACAAGTTTGAAGCAATTTTTACTGTGATTTGTAATGATCATTGGTAGTGAATAAAAAAAATGAATACGGAATATAATTCAAGGTTCTTCTTTTTTTTTTTACAATAATGAAAGTTAAAGTGATCATGGTTTTAATATAGGCTACATTTTCTTATTTTTTCTGAAGACAAAACTAAATAATTGGTCGGTTTTCAGGTGATGAGGTTTAACTGCACTACACGTATTCTGACAACAGGTGGCGATGTAGCCTACTGTGTGAATTTACTGAAGATTTGACCACACTTTACATGCGGATCATATCCCTTTGAATTTTCAAATGAACAGTGTCAGTCACTTAAGGAATAGGCCGAGTTATCGATGCAAACATTAAAAACGGAACGAGGGATGTACCAGCCATTATATTTCGTCAGACTCGAAACATGAGATGGTGTTTATCATAAAAATATCCCTAAAGTATAACATAATATTTAAAACGTTTATTGAACCACGTCCACCTCCGTAGGCTGGCAAAAACGAATTAAATGTTTGTTTGATAAATATTTTGATAAACGTTTTTTTCTTTAGTATATAGGCCACCTTTTTCCGGCCAAACGTCGCCACGCCCACCATACGTTTAAACCTCTCGGCTTTCCTCGGGACGGAATAGAACAGCGGTGTAATCATTCGTGTTGTACTTCGCGGACTAGTCTTTGCATTCCTATACATTGTCCGTGTTGAGTTAGCGTGTTCTGCCAAGCAATTCATTGCGAAAGGGAACATTAAAAACATTTAATTCGATGAACAATATACGCCTTTTGAGTCTAGAAGACAAAGGTATAGATTGGAAATCCGCATTTCTGGACGTTTTAATGAGAGCAGCGTGGGATCCACTGGTGTGACAGGCACGAGGAGAATAAACGAACCATTTGAATGCCTGGACTTAACATCAGAGAGGTACACTGCAACATTGTAAAAATAAGTAATTATTACCTAGGCCAATAATTTATATGCCTTATTATAGTTCTTATGATAATGCTCATTGCGAGACTTTTCATTGCATTTGACGAGTAGTGTCGATTTGGTGGATTTGTTTAGAGATAATTTTATGTATTGCGTGCGACCATATACAGTTTTTGAACCGAACGTTACGTAGTTTAAAGTAAGTATCCACAGTCTTCCCTTAACTTTAAGTCAAATTGTTATTGCACTCTGCTGTCGGATTCGGTTCTGTTAGAAAGCTAGAGATATAGAGAGTTAGTTTATGTACCTACAAGAGACCACTACACACTGTTTAGCATACCTTATAAACACACACTAAAGCTGTTAGTATCTTACTTTGAATGACACCATTGCAGGGCTACTGACTGACAACAGTTTGTTGGGAAATGTCACCAAAACTGTCCACTGCCACTAAAAATATTATAGGTGGCAGTGCTTTCACTTGATTTTCGTTTTTTTTAATTATTATTATTATGAATAATGATGATAATAATAATAAAATACTGGTCATATTTTAGTTGATTGGTATTTTATCTTAATAAACATTTATAAAAAAAAAATAGTATGTTGATTTCATATAAAAAAAATAAAATAAAAAAAAAGCTGACACTAATTTTCGGTGCTACTGCCACTAGGTGAAACCTCGGTGGAAGCTCAGCCCCCAGTGTGACCTGTGAGTCTGCAGAACTGACTTATCAATGCCTCTTTCTATAGATGAGAAGGCCAGCAACAGTCTATGCCAAAACTGTGCAGTCAGAGCGTGTGTGAGAGCGTGTGTGTGAGAGCGTGTGTGTGAGAGCGTGTGTGTGAGAGCGTGTGTGTGAGAGCGTGTGTGTGAGAGAGCGTGTGTGAGAGAGCGTGTGTGAGAGAGCGTGTGTGAGAGAGCGTGTGTGAGAGAGCGTGTGTGAGAGAGCGTGTGTGAGAGAGCGTGTGTGAGAGACTTTGTGAGAGTTTGTGTGTGGGAGGGAGTTAAGGGTGTGTGAGTGAGTGAGTGAGTGTGTGAGTGAGCTTACGCCAAGCCTGTTCTATATCTAACCCTCTTCTTCCTCCAATAGGACTCAATGAAAATGTCGGTCTGCGCGGAGGAGAACCGTCCCCCTTCCTCCTCCTCTTCCTCCATGAAGGTGTTCCTGTTCCACAAGTCTTCGTACGCTGACGGCGTGCTGCTGCACCTGAACGCTCTGAGGCAGCAGAGGCTGTTCACTGACGTGGTTCTCCACGCCGGCTCCCTCTCCTTCCCCTGTCACCGCGCCGTGCTGGCCGCATGCAGCCGCTACTTCCAGGTCAGAGGGCAGCAGGGAGCGATGTCATTTCCTGTTTTGTGTTGTGTGTGTTTATTCAGCGTTGCTCCCTCTCTCCTAACATGTGCGTGTGTGTGTGTGTGTGTGTGTGGGGTGTCTGCAGGCCATGTTCAGCGTGGGTCTGAAGGAGAGCCATGCGGGTCAGGTGGACTTCCATGCGTCCGTGGAGCCAGAGGTGCTGGAGCTGCTGCTGGACTACGCCTACACCTCCCGCCTCCTCATCACCCAGGACAACGCCCAGGCTCTGCTGGAGGCCGGGGACATGCTGGAGTTCCAGGACGTCCGGGACGCCTGCGCCCACTTCCTGGAGACCAACCTGCACCCGTCCAACTGCCTGGGCATGGCGCAGCTGGCCGACGCCCACCAGTGCCCCCGCCTGGCAGAGCTGTCCTGGGCCATGAGTCGCTGCCACTTCCCCTCCCTGTGTGGGACGGAGGACTTCCTGGAGCTGTGTGTGGACGAGGTGCTGAGGCTGCTGTCCCACGAGGAGCTGGAGGCGGAGGACGAGAGGCCTGTGTACGAGGCGGCGCTGCGCTGGGTCCGCCACGACCCGAGGACCAGACGCCGCCATCTGGTGGCTCTGCTGGGGGCGGTGCGCCTGGCTCTGCTGCCCGCCCTCGTCCTCACAGACACCGTCGCCACGGAGGAGCTGATCCGCAGCCAGTCAGAGAGCAGGGAGCTGGTGGAGGAGGCGGTCCAATGTAAGCTGAGGATCTTGCAGAACGAGGAAGAGGGCGGGGTCAATTATCCCATGGCCCGCCCCCGTAAGACGAGCCACGCCCTGTTCCTGCTGGGCGGGCAGAGCTTCATGTGTGACCAGCTGTACCTGGTGGACCCACGGGCCAAGGAGATCACCCCCCAGGCCCGTCTGCCCTCGCCCCGCAAGGAGTTCAGCGCCAGCGCCGTGGGCTGCAGGGTGTTCCTGACCGGAGGTCGGGGGTCAGAGAATGGCGTCTCTAAGGATGTGTGGGTGTATGACACGGCCGGGGGGGAGTGGTCTAAAGCCGCGCCCATGCTGGTGGCCCGATTCGCCCACGGCTCAGCCCAGCTCAGACACTGCCTGTACGTGGTGGGGGGCCACACGGCCGGCGCCGCCTCCCCCCCCGGCCCGCTGAGGCAGGTGGAGCGCTACGACCCGCGGGCCAACCAGTGGAGCATGGTGGCTCCGCTGGCTGAGGGGGTGAGCAATGCGGCTGTGGTCAGCCTGGGGGACAGGCTGTACGCCTTCGGGGGCACCAGACACAAACTACCCAAGGTGCAGTGCTACGACCCCGACCAGGACCGGTGGACGGTGCCCGCCTCCTGCCCGTTGCCATGGCGCTACACGGCAGCGGCGGTGCTGAATGGCCAGGTGTTGGTGATGGGCGGGGACTCTGAGTTCTCCCCGTGCTCCGCCTACCGGTTCTGTGTGGAGCGCTGTGAGTGGAGCAGGCTGGGGGAGGGCACCGCCCGCAGGATGAGCTGCCAGGCCGCCTCCTCAGGGAACCGCCTCTACGTGGTGGGGGGGTACTGCGGCTCGCCGCGACGCTGTAAGACCCTGGACTGCTACGACCCCGTGCTGGATTCATGGAGCAGTGTCAGCGCCGTGCCTTACTCCCTCATCCCCACGGCCTTCGTCAGTACCTGGAGACAGCAGCCAGCCTGAGGAAGACAACGGTAGATTACGATGATGCTGATGATGATTATTACTATGATGTGACATACAAGTAAATTACTATGATTATTATTACAATGATGTTAGACAGCTATTGGCTTCATTTATATCTATTTTTATTTCGTATTTTACTAATCAGCCGACCTGCATCATTAGGTAATTATTTTGTGAGGTAACTAGTGCTGTTTCAACCTACAATCATCAGGGTGTAGACTAGTGCTGTTTCAACCTACAATCATCAGGGTGTAGACCAGTGCTGTTTCAACCTACAATCATCAGGGTGTAGACTAGTGCTGTTTGAACCTACAATCATCAGGGTGTAGACTAGTGCTGTTTCAATCTACAATCATCAGGGTGTAGACTAGTGCTGTTTCAATCTACAATCATCAGGGTATAGACTAGTGCTGTTTCAACCTACAATCATCAGGGTGTAGACTAGTGCTGTTTCAACCTACAATCATCAGGGTATAGACTAGTGCTGTACTCAAAATGCGGGACTGTCCCGCACAAATCTGGACGTGTGGTCACCCTGCACACGGACCGACTCCAGTTGAATTGGCAGTGACTAGGTCAGGGCGCGCTTGTAATGTAGCCTCTTGACACATTTGGACAGATTTTCTTTGATCTCTGAGCAGAGAGTCGGCGCTATAAAGCGCATGTGTTTGTGTTGGTGATCCAGCGCACTAGCATAGAGCTCTCGTACCTTCACATGTGTTTGTGTTGGTGATCCAGCGCACTAGCATAGAGCTCTCGTACCTTCACATGTGTTTGTATCGGTGATCCAGCGCACTAGCATAGAGCTCTCGTACCTTCACATGTGTTTGTGTCGGTGATCCAGCGCACTAGCATAGAGCTCTCGTGCCTTCACATGTGTTTGTGTCGGTGATCCAGCGCACTAGCATAGAGCTCTCGTACCTTCACATGTGTTTGTGTCGGTGATCCAGCGCACTAGCATAGAGCTCTCGTGGCTTTAGTTGGCGCTGCCTGCAAGTTTAAACTTCTTGATGTGGAAAGCAGGGAAAATGTATCTCATACATTGCAATTGTGCATTTTCTTTCTACTTTTTACATATTTCAATGGCATTGGTGTATATGTTATAAACGGTATGTAATCAAAATTGCTAATGAATAATATTCAAATTAACTTTAGGCTAAAATAAAAAATAAATAACTGCAGCTAAATTCGAATACCCACATCATTTCAAATAATCGAATATTCGAATAACCGTGCCCATCGCTAGTACAGACTAATGCTGCCTACAGTCATCAGGGTACAGACTAATGCTGCCTACAGTCATCAGTGTACAGACTAATGCTGTTTCAGTCATCAGGGTACAGACTAATGCTGTTTCAGTCATCAGGGTACAGACTAATGCTGCCTACAGTCATCAGGGTACAGACTAATGCTGTTTCAGTCATCAGGGTACAGACTAATGCTGCCTACAGTCATCAGGGTATAGACTAATGCTGCCTACAGTCATCAGGGTATAGACTAATGCTGCCTACAGTCATCAGGGTACAGACTAATGCTGTTTCAGTCATCAGGGTATAGACTAATGCTGCCTACAGTCATCAGGGTACAGACTAATGCTGTTTCAGTCATCAGGGTACAGACTAATGCTGCCTACAGTCATCAGGGTACAGACTAATGCTGTTTCAGTCATCAGGGTACAGACTAATGCTGCCTACAGTCATCAGGGTACAGACTAATGCTGCCTACAATCATCAGGGTATAGACTAATGCTGCCTACAGTCATCAGGGTATAGACTAATGCTGCCTACAGTCATCAGGGTATAGACTAATGCTGTTTCAGTCATCAGGGTACAGACTAATGCTGCCTACAGTCATCAGGGTACAGACTAATGCTGTTTCAGTCATCAGGGTACAGACTAATGCTGCCTACAGTCATCAGGGTACAGACTAATGCTGTTTCAGTCATCAGGGTACAGACTAATGCTGCCTACAGTCATCAGGGTACAGACTAATGCTGTTTCAGTCATCAGGGTACAGACTAATGCTGTTTCAGTCATCAGGGTATAGACTAATGCTGCCTACAGTCATCAGGGTATAGACTAATGCTGCCTACAGTCATCAGGGTATAGACTAATGCTGCCTACAGTCATCAGGGTATAGACTAATGCTGCCTACAGTCATCAGGGTATAGACTAATGCTGTTTCAGTCTTCAGAGAGGAGAGGAGAGGAGAATGGTGTAAAGTCCTGGAGGCTGCAGCTCCACTAGCAGGGGTCCCCCTTTGTTTATGAGATCAGCTTCCTGTGGAGGGCCTGGGTGGGCTGGGGGCGGGGGGGTCTTTTTGCAGGGCATAGGAATGTTCTCAGGACTAAACCAAAGATAGGAGTGGTAGTCTGTCCCTGTTGTTGACCCTGTTTGATGATCTGACCATTTATTAGACCAAAGGGCAGCACCCCCCCTGTCTCCCCCACCCTGCCTCCCCCTCTCTGCCTCCCCCTCTCTGCCTCCCCCACCCTGCCTCCCCCTCTCTGTCTCTGTCTCCTCTGCTCCTCTCCTCCTCTGCTCCTCTCTGCTCCGGGCCCTGTGCCTGCAGGCCTCTGCCTTAGAGACCCAGTGGGTAGTGGCTCCTCTCTGTCTCCCCCTCTCTGTCTCCCCCTCTCTGTCTCCCCCTCTGCCTTAGAGACCCAGTGGGGCAGAGGAATGTGGCCCGCCTCAGGAGGCTGAGGGCCTGAGGGGCTCGTATTCCCTAACCCTAACCCTAACCCTAACCCTAACCCTAACCCTACTCAGCCCAACAGGAAACACAGTCTCCCAGTGTGTGTGCTATTACCACTCAGCCCAACAGGAAACACAGTCTCCCAGTGTGTGTGTGTGTTATTACCACTCAGCCCAACAGGAAACACAGTCTCCCAGTGTGTGTGTGTTATTACCACTCAGCCCAACAGGAAACACAGTCTCCCAGTGTGTGTGTGTGTTATTACCACTCAGCCCAACAGGAAACACAGTCTCCCAGTGTGTGTGTGTTATTACTACTCAGCCCAACAGGAAACACAGTCTCCCAGTGTGTGTGCTATTACCACTCAGCCCAACAGGAAACACTGTCTCCCAGTGTGTGTGCTATTACCACTCAGCCCAACAGGAAACACAGTCTCCCAGTGTGTGTGTGTTATTACCACTCAGCCCAACAGGAAACACAATCTCCCAGTGTGTGTGTTATTACCACTCAGCCCAACAGGAAACACAGTCTCCCAGTGTGTGTGTGTGTGTGTGTGTGTGTGTGTGTGAATAAATAAGATAAATAAATCAACTGTACTCTACTGTACTCTATACAAAGACACGATAAATAAGATAAATAACTCAACTATACTCTATACAAAGACATGATAAATAACTCAACTATACTCTACTGTACTCTATACAAAGACATGATAAATAAGATAAATAACTCAACTATACTCTATACAAAGACATGATAAGTAACTCAACTATACTCTACTATACTCTATACAAAGACATGCTAAATAACTCAACTATACTCTACTATACTCTATACAAAGACACGATAAATAACTCAACTAAACTCTACTATACTCTATACAAAGACACGATAAATAACTCAACTAAACTCTACTATACTCTATACAAAGACACGATAAATAACTCAACTATACTCTACTATACTCTATACAAAGACACGATAAATAACTTAACTGTACTCTGTTCTACACTCTTCTAAAAAGTCTGAACTATACTCTATTCTACACTCATTTAAAGATACAGATATTTTGAACAACGGACATGTTAAATAGTTCAATCATTTTTATGACGTGTTCTCTCTTCTGTGTACTTTCAGACTTTGCTTTAAATGGACGCGGGGCTTGGAGCTGAGAATGGGAGGAAGACCCTACTGCCTGTGGAGTTAGGCGACCTATGACCTATGACCCCCTGGCTGCCTGTGGAGAAGTTAGGGGAGATCTGTGCTGTGGATGGACGGACTTGTTTGGACCCTGTTTTCTGTTTGGATTTATTCAGTCGTTCCTCAGACTTTGGACAGAGAAGATGAAACTATCCCACTGGTGTCAGAACTGCAGTGATCAGCCATAATGTTTACATTCACTACAGACAGTGTGTGTGTGTGTGTGTGTGTGTGTGTGTGTGCGCGCTTTACACACTGGAGAGAAGCGTTTTTTTACCTTGTGAAAATTGTTGCCAAATATTTTGGAATGGAATTGACCAAAGATTTAAGTATTGTCGGTTAATTTGACTTTTGTTATATATGGTATTGCTTCATGCTGCTTTTTCTTTTATTGGAAAATGAAGATGAATGAATCTAAATTTGTTAATGTTTTGCACACCTAGGCTTAGCTCTGCTTTACATCAGAGACGTGCCACGGAAACTCCAAAGGAAATCCATGGTTCAGGGACATCTAGAATCAGCACATTAATGAAACAAGCCAAAGTTATATTTCTAATAGCATATCATTAGCCATACAGAATGTCCACACATCCACTTGAGGCATCACTCTGTTAGTACAGGTAAAATGGCGTCCAGATGCTAGTTGGCCAGCTCTGTTTTCATTGATGGAAGTCAAATATGTACTCAGCTCAGAAAGTGAAAGAGTAAAATATGAACTCAGTCTAGAAAATATGATATCGATTGGTTTCCATAGTTACGCCAATCAAAAGGCTTGACCGTCGCTGAGCTTGTGACCAATATGTCTCCATGGTTACAGCAGAACACTTGTAGTAGGTGTATGGTGTGACACTGTGCATTAATACAGTTCTTTTAGAAAGCTGTCTTTTTGTTCAAGTGGATTTAGTTTTTTTACAGTGTGAAATTAATTGTTAATAAACATAAAAGGTATTCCTGTTAACTAGCAGATTTTTGTTCCAGTGCTGAAATGTTAGGACAGTAGTCGAGCAGCACAGTTACTGCTCCTCAGCTGTTCCCGCTCTTAATGTTCGTATAAGGTGGTATCTAAAACTGTGTTCTTGTCATGTAATTCTCGGTAGAGGGAAACCTCCACTGCCCAAATGAAATGGATGGTTTCTGTGAGAGGGGGGGATGCACTGTGATTTCACTGGTGACTGCAGGTATGGTGTCAGGCAAAACAAGTGATGCTCTAAAATCATCTTAGGAACGGGTAAGTCCTTCTAAGCCAGGTATTGTGTTGTGAGCGGTTTGTCATGTGCCTCAAACAGAGAGCGCACAGCATTCCACATAGCTGACAGAGCAGGAAGAGGAACCCACACTGGTCTGACTGGATCTTAGAGAGCACACACACACACAGAGCCCCACCCTTCTCTGAAGACAAGCAGAGAGTGACACACAATGTAAACATGCAGTGTGCCCGCTCTCTCTCTCTCTCTCTCTCTCTCAGCTGAGCTCCCTGAGATGGTGGCCTGATTCCCACGCGGATTAAACAGTCATTCAAAACATCATCATCATCATCATCTTCATCCGCTTTGTCCGGGGTCGGGTCGCGGAGGTAGCAGTTCCTGCAGGGCATCCCAAACTTCCCTTTCCCAGGCCACATTAACCAGCTCTGACTGGGGGATTCCAAGGCGTTCCCAGGCCAGTGTGGAGATATAATCCCTCCACCTGGTCCTAGGTCTGTCCCGCGGCCTCCGCCCAGCTGGACTTGCCTGGAACACTCTCTAGGGAGGTGGCCAGGTGGCATCCTTACTAGATGCCCGAACCACCTCAACTGGCTCCTTTCTACGCAAAGAAGCAGCGGCTCTACTCCGAGTCCCTCACGAATGGCTGAACTTCTCACCCTATCCCTAAGGGAGATGCCAGCCACCCTCCGGAGGAAACTCATTTCCGCCGCTTGTATCCGCAATCTCGTTCTTTCGGTCATGACCCACCCTTCATGACCATAGGTGAGAGTAGGAACGAAGATAGACCGGTAGATTGAGAGCTTTGCCTTCTGGCTCAGCTCTCTCTTCGTCACAACGGTGAGATAAAGCGACTGCAACACCGCACCCGCTGCTCCAATTCTCCGGCCCATCTCTCGTTCCATTTTCCCCTCACTCGAGAACAAGACCCCGAGATACTTGAACTCCCTCACTTGGGGTAAAGACTCATTCCCTACTTGGAGTAGACAATCCATCGGTTTCCTGCTGAGAACCATGGCCTCAGATTTGGAGGTGCTGATCCTCATCCCAGCCGCTTCACACTCGGCTGCGAACCGAATCATTCAAAACACAACGAAACCAATAGAACACAACTGACAGGTCTCAGCTTAACCAATTAAACATACCTCCTCTCTGATGACCTCATAACCACTAGAACATACCTCCTCTCTTATGACCTCATAACCAATAGAACATACCTCCTCTCTTATGACCTCATAACCATTAGGACATACCTCCTCTCTTATGACCTCATAACCAGTAGAACATACCTCCTCTCTTATGACCTCATAACCAATAGAACATACCTCCTCTCTTATGACCTCATAACCAATAGAACATACCTCCTCTCTTATGACCTCATAACCATTAGAACATACCTCCTCTCTAATGACCTCATAACCATTAGAACATACCTCCTCTCTTATGACCTCATAACCAATAGAACATACCTCCTCTCTTATGACCTCATAACCAATAGAACATACCTCCTCTCTTATGACCTCATAACCATTAGAACATACCTCCTCTCTTATGACCTCATAACCAATAGAACATACCTCCTCTCTTATGACCTCATAACCATTAGAACATACCTCCTCTCTTATGACCTCATAACCAATAGAACATACCTCCTCTCTTATGACCTCATAACCAATAGAACATACCTCCTCTCTTATGACCTCATAACCAATAGAACATACCTCCTCTCTTATGACCTCACAACCAATAGAACATACCTCCTCTCTTATGACCTCATAACCATTAGAACATACCTCCTCTGCAGACATAAAGACGTCTCAGCTTCAGCATGTGCCTCAGTGAGGAGGAGGACAGAGGAGAGCTGACAGAATAATTACGCTGGCTGTATTTATATAGTCCCCAAAACGAAGTTTGTCTTTTTACTTTTAAATTAACAAATCAGCAACAACTAAACAACTTATGTAATGAAAAATTGAGATTGGGTTGCATAAGGACCAATTAAACACTCACACACACATACTGGGGACGTGTGTGCGTGTGTGTGTGCGTGCGTGCATGCGCCATTGTTGAGTGAGTAATATGCCTACAAGAACATGTCAAGACAACTTTGAGTTTACTTGAGTTTACAGAAGAGGGTGGTGTGAGAAACGATACTATTTCCAAAGCGAGCAGGAGGATTCCATTCAGAACAAATGATGGATGACATGACAGCCACGAAACATGCTTGGCAGGATTATCACCTTCATTCCTGCAGAACAACAGCTATAGAAGGAAATACAAAGCAGGTGTGTGTGTGTGTGTGTGTGTGTGTGTGTGTGTGCGTGCGTATGAGTGTGTGTGTGTGTGTGTGTGTGTGTGTGTGTGTGTGTGTGTGTGTGTGTGTGTGTGTGCGTGCGTATGAGTGTGTGTGTGTGTGTGTGTGTGTGTGTGTGTGTGTGTGTGCGCGTGCGTATGAGTGTGTGTGTGCGTATGAGTGTGTGTGAGAAAGAGCTGAGTCACAAGATTGTCCATGGTAGATTCAGAACCAACAAAGCTTCGTTAGGTTAGAGGAGAGGAGAGGAGAGGAGAGGAGGGCAGGGGAGGGGAGGGCAGGGGAGGGGAGAGCAGAGGAGAGGAGAGGAGAGGAGAGGAGAGGAGAGGAGGGGAGAGGAGAGGAGGGGAGAGGTGTGTGTGTGTGTGTGTGTGTGTGTAATTCCCTCTCAGCGCTCCCACGGCCGCTGGTCAGCTTAGGTCTTTGTGATCAGTCAGGGGTGTTAGGCTCTCCAGTGAACCCTGACCCCCACACCATGTCAAAGGTCAAACCCTGCCTTTTTCAGACTATTCAGGAGAGTCCAGTCCACTCCCAGGGGACATTCTGTTTGGATTCCACTGTGTTAGTGGAAACTCTTTCAAACCAGATAGGTGTTCTGAGTATACAGTATATGGTTAATATCTATCTAAATACATGTTCTGAGTATACAGTATATGGTTAATATCTATCTAAATACATGTTCTGAGTATACAGTATATGGTTAATATCTATCTAAATACATGTTCTGAGTATACAGTATATGGTTAATATCTATCTAAATACATGCCCAGTAATTGTTATGCTAAAGGTAACATTATGAGCATGATAGGATATCATGTAGTTTCAACACTGCCCAGTACTTGCTCACCTTTACAGCCCCCTCTCCTTCTCCTCCTCTTTTCCTCTCCTCTCCTCCTCTCCTCCTCTCCTCCTCTCCTCCCCCTCCTCACCATGGATAACACTGACCCCTGCAGAGCGGATCACGGAGCCAGCTCTGCAGTATAAAGACCCGTGTAGGAGTTACCCACTGAAAGGAGCTTCTGACGGATCCAACAGAACCTTCCAGAAACAGTGTGTTTTACTACATATACATGGTGAACACACACACACACACACACACACACACACACACACACACACACACACACACACACACACACACACACAGTGTATCAGCCATTACCCCAGCTGATACATGGCAAAGGGAGCCTGTGTGTGTTAGTGCTCAGCCTTGTTTCAAATCCAAAGGCTTTTTACAGAAGCTCTCATTGTTACGGTATAGCTTGGCTTCTGCTTTGTAAACTTCCATAGTGACCAAAGGTTTCATTTTACTTTGGTTTGGTAGCTGGCATCAAAACCTCTTTTATATTGAGAACAGGTTTCATTTGACTTTGATTTTGTTGCTGACATCAAACCCTTTTAAAAACAGCTTTTCTTGTTGCAGCAGTTTGCTGTTAGAGGAGCACTGACACATGCACTGATATTTTATTTATTGACAGTTTGCTGTTAAAGGAGCACAGACACATGCACTGATATTTTATTTATTGACAGTTTGCTGTTAGAGGAGCACAGACACATGCACTGATATTTTATTTATTGACAGTTTGCTGTTACAGGAGCACAGACACATGCACTGATATTTTATTTATTGACAGTTTGCTGTTAGAGGAGCACAGACACATGCACTGATATTTTATTTATTGACAGTTTGCTGTTACAGGAGCACAGACACATGCACTGATATTTTATTTATTGACAGTTTGCTGTTAGAGGAGCACAGACACATGCACTGATATTTTATTTATTGACAGTTTGCTGTTAGAGGAGCACAGACACATGCACTGATATTGGCGACGGGTTTCCATTACAGCTTTTGTTGGCTCTAAGAAAACATTTCCAGAACCTAACAGAAGGTAATATTACACAACCATAAACAGACTTCAGAAAAGAGGAATAGGAGGAGGAAGATGAGAGATGAAGAGGAGGAAAAGGGCCAGGAGAAGAAAAGGATGGAGAGAGGAGAGGATGAACAAGAGGAGGGAGACAAGGAAGAGGAGGAAGAAACACTGGTTCTGACATGGAGGGGGAACCCTGTTCCTGCAGAGGGTCTGTGTGTGTGACATTAGCATAAGCTAATAAGGATTAGCGTCACATTAGCATTAGTTTCACATTAACATGAGCTAATTATTAGTGCTCGCTTGACGTTTGCATTAGCTTCACATTAGCATGAGATAATCAGTATTAGCTTCACATTAGCATCAGCTAACCGTATTCACACATCCATCTTTTAAGGGAATTGCAGTGTTCTTTGTGTAGGAGTGTTTAGGCACTAGAGGATAAGAGGAGGTCTCCTCTGGACTGGTTGCTGAGCAGACCACTAAGCCTTCCACGAAAAAAGAGCTGAGATTATACTCCTCGTTATAATGCTCCCTGTCAGGAAAGATGGGAGGATGTTTCTGGAATCCTCCTTTACTTCTGTTTCCTATATTTATTTATTTCACCTCAGTGTTTTCAGGCCTTCTCCCCACAATATTCTCACGCATATGAATTAAGGCATCAATATTCTCACGCATATGAATTAAGGCATCAATAATTCCCTACACATTCATTAAGGCTTCAGCTGGAGGCTCTGTCTGTATTTGCAAGTTATCCTCTGTTTTCTCCCAAGGATCCTGTTAAGACAGAATTAATCACTTTGTGAATCATGTATTTCTATATGTATTGCTTTAATAATAACTGGTTCTACTGTGTGTTGCTCACAGTAAAACATATGTTAAGGTGTTGTGTCTACTTTAAATCCTAAACTCATCGCCTGCCTCCCTTTAGGTAACGATGACAGCCCTTCACACGTATGTGAGTATTATGGGATGTTTGTTTTCATGTTCTCTGACATGAAAGGCTTGAGGTTGTGTGCTGTATGTTAAACACATGCATCATTGTCGTCATGGTTGCCGCGTGACAACCACAGCCATTAAACACGTTTGTGGCGACAGCGCCGGGTTACTTCCTGTCCCATCTCTGACAACCAATGGGATCGCTCGACAGAAGCCCTCCCTTACAGGGTAAGTTACAGCGCTCTGCAGCAGAAGGGTAAGGTCATGACCTCTTCTCCTTTGGGCTCTACAGGGTAAGTTACAGCGCTCTGCAGCAGAGGGGTAAGGTCATGACCTCATCTCCTTTGGGCTCTACAGGGTAAGTTACAGCGCTCTGCAACAGAGGGGTAAGGTCACGACCTTTTCTTGGGCTCTATAGGGTAAGTTACAGCGCTCTGCAGCAGAGGGGTAAGGTCACGACCTCCTGGCTGGGTAGACTTACTGTTGGCTTTTCCTCGTTCCTAATCCAGTGAGGATGCATTTAGACGTTTAATTAACCTGAGATTCAACCTTTCCACCCTCATTATTCACTTAGATATATTTGCGTTATTGTAATTGAATACTATTGAGGATGTTCGTCTGAATTTTAACTTTAGAAGGCAAAGATAGTGCTGGAACAGTGCGGTCAAACTCAAGTCACTGACGGCAACAAAAAGACCTAAAACATTAAATAATTTAATTCCACTTGAGTTGGTTTGTAGTTTGGCATGGTCCTGCGGTAGTGATGTGGTTGCTGGCCTTGGCAGACTCTGGGCAGATCAAGGCTGGCTGCATATGGTCTTATGTGCTCCGTGTGTAATCCCACACAGCAGCTCAGAGCCTCAATCACTTCCCAGAAAGCATATGGCAGTCATTTCCACTGAGGCCAAAGTCTCTATAGAGACACCCTAACCCTAACCCCACACACACAGTCACACACATACAACATAAACAAAGTCTCTATAGAGACACCCTAACCCTAACCCTAACCCCACACACACAGTCACACACATACAACATAAACAAACAATAACCCTGAATTCTAGTCAAACTCTACGATGAATGTTTTGGCTGTAGCTCAAAGGAGAAAGAAAGGCCTGTACAGCACATTACTGCTGACTAACTCAACAAGGAGTCATGAGCCCATGGTAGCACACCGTGCTCTGGCTCTACTGGTGGACCGTGCTGTGTAGACTGCTGGATCACCGCGGGCAACGGATAGCACAGCCCATAATATGCTACAGACGTTTCCACCCAGACTAAACTCAGATCACAGTCTAGCACATTGAGACTCCCCACACCCACAGTCTGTTACTCTGTAGCTGCTTCTGTTCTGCTGCCTGCTCCAACACTACTCACCTACACCCACAACTAACCTCTGTAGCTGCTTCTGTTCTGCTGCCTGCTCCAACACTACTCACCTACACCCACAACTAACCTCTGTAGCTGCTTCTGTTCTGCTGCCTGCTCCAACACTACTCACCTACACCCACAACTAACCTCTGTAGCTGCTTCTGTTCTGCTGCCTGCTCCAACACTACTCACCTACACTAACAACTAACCTCTGTAGCTGCTTCTGTTCTGCTGCCTGCTCCAACACTACTCACCTACACTAACAACTAACCTCTGTAGCTGCTTCTGTTCTGCTGCTTGCTCCAACACTACTCACCTACACTAACAACTAACCTCTGTAGCTGCTTCTGTTCTGCTGCCTGCTCCAACACTACTCACCTACACTCACAACTAAGCTCCTATTGATTGGACCTGTTCATGTTTGCATGTATGACTCAATGGTCCATAACATGATTGACTGCTGGAGTCCAAACACTCTGAGCCTTCTCCTGGCCTCTAGGCTCTAGGTCTGTCTGTCAATGCATTCGTCATGGACTGTGGAGATACTCTAAACTTTTTTTACAAATTAGTTTTACAAATTATTTGGAAAACAGCCATGCCAGCACTCTAACCTTAACTGAATATGGAATCCATCCAGTGCTCTGGGCTCTCTATCTCTCTCTCTCTCTCTCTCTCTGTGTGTGTGAGAGAGAGAGAGAGAGAAAGTGTGCATCCCTTTTCCCACACTCTTTTCCCAGAGAAAGAACCACAGGATAGGGGGGAGGGGGGGGGGGGTTAGGTATGAACAGAGATCCTCTGAGGTCCTCCGAACAATGAATGCTGATTTGTGCTACAGGCACTTCAGTGTAGTTTAGTAACAACTCCAATAGTTTATTTCTAAATTACTCTGAGGGTATCCCTTCACTTTCTCCACCTGCTTCCATTAAACTACAGGCTACATAATTGTGGTACAATTTTCACTCAAAAAAGCACATTGAAGACGAAGAAACCTCAGGTTTTAAAACCCAAAA
This sequence comes from Galaxias olidus, assembly GCA_026901105.3. Classification (NCBI taxonomy): domain Eukaryota; kingdom Metazoa; phylum Chordata; class Actinopteri; order Galaxiiformes; family Galaxiidae; genus Galaxias; species Galaxias olidus. The sequence goes on along the minus strand of JAPMUY010010863.1, from coordinate 24,460 downwards.
TAACAGAACGGTTCCCCTTGGTAACGGACAAAACAATACGAGCTGCACACATGTTCGTTCTAGATTTTACTGCAGGAAGCTGACCTCCGCGCGGACACACCTTGGTTTTACAGGCTCTTCCTATGGAGAGGAGTTAGTGGGGAAACACGCCAACACAAAGCAGCTGGCGGTAATCATAGAGCTATACAAAGCAGAACACACCCGAGACAGACATCGCATAGCCAACGAACCGGGTTGCGATGGAAACCACATAAACGGCATTGATTAAAACAATGTGTTTCATAAAGTTGTGTTAAAAGCACCTAGATGTTTCCCAATTATGTCAAAGGATCTGAAACAACAGCCGTTCGTTTATAGATCAGACTCTTGTTACGCAAGGACACACGCGCTCGCGCGCACACACGTTGATCCTGAGGACTGACTTCACCACTCCAGTATTTAAACTATTTTCTGTCTATTGTGTCTCGCTCTCTGAATGCCACCAATGGGTGGGTCCAGAGATTTTTAATTGAGATCCGGACCGATTAGACTACGATTACCTTCTCTGTGCTTGGCTAGTATAGTCATCATGGATAAAGAGATCACCTATGAGTGGCTGGTTGGATATAATGAATAAACCATAAGACATGTATTATCTGACATAACAACAATCGACAAAACTAAGCGATCAGATAAATTGGGTCCTTGGCAAGCATGGCTAATTTTAGAACTTTAATGAGGTTGACGTTTTCTCACAGCATATCAAATGCTCTGCTCGTCATAGACCAGCTGCAGGAGAAGAAACGTGTTTAAGAATTAAGGAGCTTTATGTAATTCTTACGTTCTATTAACCACAAAATGAGCTACCGTCCACGTTCATGACGGGCCAGTGCCCGTAGCGTTCCAAACGGCAGTGGAGTAATCTATACAATGTCGCCATCAAGTGGTAAACAATAAGATTACTTATTGATGATGCAAATTGAATGATGATTCAATCTATTAAAATTTAAGCTTAATGAACATGTCGGATTTAATTTCTAAAGTAATACAAAATATTATGCCGTGTTGGTATAAACAAAATGTGCCAAAGGCTTCCATCCAGGATTGATTGATTTGTTATTTATTATGGCTTTCAAGTTCGATGTTTTTAGCAGCGCCCTTAGACTCAGGCCGTGTCCACTGAAACGGAACGGTTTTTCAACTACCAGCGCATTTCCCCCATTCTTTACTCTGGTGAAGATGCGCATGGGTCACACGCACACCTTTGAACAAGCGGAGTAGCCGTTTCCTTTCAGAGCAGAGCGACCGTTGCGCCTTTACATTTTTGGCGGAGCACTAAAGCTGAAATTAATTAGCCTAATGAATAAGACTAGACTAGGCTAGTGAAACTTATTAGCTGGAAAAAAAATACCTGTATTGGTTGTAGCAAGTTCAAAATGCTGCAGCACAGGCTCTTAACGAGGATAAAAAAAACTCAAATAACTCGGATTTTGACACCACCGGGTATTACTGAACTTATCTCTCCTTATGAGCAACAGCGCAGATCCTCCGGTAAAGCACTCATCAACGTTCCACGGTCTATAAGGGCGATAGGGCGGTCGTGGTCTTTGGAACGGTCTACCAGGATGGCTGACTAAATTTCCTCTTTTAAAACTCTCTTAAATAAACATCGAGCGGGTCTAGATTGTATTGTATTTTAAATTGTTTTATTATGTGTAATTTTTTATAATTTTTTTTATTTAGGCCTAATGCACATTGCACATTGGCATAGGCCTACAACTTGTTTTGTTTCTGGACCTCAATGTTTACTATATAATTGCAACATGGCCACTGGTAAAACTAACTCGCTTAAGAAAAGTGCTATAAAAATAAAGGTTTATTATTATTATTATTATTATTATTATTATTATTATTATTATTATTATTATTATTATTATTATTATTCACATTGTGCCGAAATGCGTTGCCTGTCAATGTTACTTTTCAGGCATGCTTGTCTGAAACATGATACTACAATCAATAATAGAATGGTTTATCTTATTGCCAAGGAAATAGAATCCAATTCAAATTTTGAAGGAAATTGCCTAAAAAAGGTCTCCATTTTAAACGCACGCAAGTTCAAGTTGCACTGGATGCCAATATTATGCCACTGAGGTGAGGGTTTTCAAAAATATTATTAGGCCTAATTGACCAATAGATAGTTAACATAAAATACTAGAATGTAGCCATTGGCTATATTATAAAAAAAACTTTCACTTAACCATATTATAGGTTTAAAAGGCCCTCACCTCAGTCTTTAAACTTTTCGTTTTCTTAATTATGGTCTACAAGAGCATTGCATATTAAATGTAGCCTTACCATTTAACTATTTACAAAACAAAGTGATGATGCATAAAAAATATAGCTAAATAAATTAAGTAGCCATAAGATAAATTATCAAAATAACAGTATGGAGTGGGTTACAATAGTCAAGGAGCGGGACTACATGTGCACGATGCTCTGTGACAACCCCTGCTCCGACTGTCAACGCGATGACAGCGTCATCCCAGCAACACGCTGCCGCGAGAGGACCTTGCAGGGTAATAGCGCTGCGCAGTAAATAGCAGAGTCAATTTGGAGTTTGGTATTCTATAGTTAACGTTATACAAAGTTACACCTGACCTCTCTGCCTCAAACGGTTAATATGCTGCTGATAAGATAGTTGAAATCCGTTATTGTAACAGGGAATGAAAACATTAATCACTTGATTATGCTGCTTTTAAAGTGCATGAAGTTGGCCTATAGCGTACGGTAATCTTATGGAGAGGAACGTCTTAGACTTGTGCTACGTCACTTCAGTGTTAGACTTTGACTGAGTTCAATCATATTTAAAAGCAAACAATTATATTGAGCAGCTGGATTTAATTAAAAATAATTAATGGTTCTAAATTTCACCTCACTAAACTGAAATATTTGTATCTTTCTCACTCTCACATAGTGTGTTGCCAAATTGTTACCTCCAGTGATAACTCCCTTAGCCCTGGGGTGCAGCCTACCACCACCTGCATGGCAGGTCCTCGGAGCCCTGGGGTGCAGCCTACCTGTGGAGCAGACCGCTCAAAGCAGCCTCCTGAGGACCAGGGCTTTGTGGACATCAGAGACATCCAGACTTACCTGGTGCTAGAGTCCTGGAAGACGGACACTGAGGAGATGTCTGGGGACTCCTCCTCCTCCTCTTCCTCCTCCTCCTCCTCCTCTTCCACCTCATCTTCCTCCACACCTCCATTCTCCAGAGGGAGAAAGAGGGAGAGAAGTAGGAGTCTCGGTCATAATTGGAGATGTGAGGAGAGATCCAGAGGAAAGAGGAGGGCCCAGGCTCCCCCCCAGACCCACCCCTCTCCCTGGGCTGCCCCCCAGACCCACCCCTCTCCCTGGGCTGCCCTCCAGACCCACCCCTCTCCCTGGGCTCCCCCCCAGACCCACCCCTCTCCCTGGGCTCCCCCCCAGACCCATCCCTCTCCCTGGGCTGCCCCCCAGACCCACCCCTCTCCCTGGGCTGCCCCCCAGACCCACCCCTCTCCCTGGGTAAGCCGTGGACGATCCCCCACCAGACCCACTGAGAGGCTCCAGGGCCGTCGGTCCGACCCCAGCCACTATGACCGGCGCCGGGACAGAGGGGAGTGGAGGCCTGGGTGCTCCAGGGAGGAAAGATCCAGGGAGCATCCCCATCAGTGTCCCCCCTACAGGAGGGAGCGGGCGGACGGGGAGGAAGGTCCCACCAGCCCCCATGCTAAGAGAATCAGACTAAAGGATCTGTGATGGACGAAAGCTGTCTGCTTTGGGACGTGTGTGTAAATACAATGTTAATACTTTCTGTACATTTTCATATTAAAAAAGCTGATCAAAAACAAAAGAAGTAGGCTTATGATACATGTCTGTGATGTTTTGAGTTGAGTTTAAAAGATTTTGGGTTAAATGAAATACCTTCATTGACTCGGTCTGAACCAGCATGTCTCTCATCAGCTCCTGACAAAGGAAGAGATGTAGTTCTACTATGAAACCAGCGGAGGACACTGACTGCACGTGAAGTATAGCTTCAAAGCTGTCTGCTTGGGTTGCCTTTACAATAGTTGGTATTGTTTAAACAATAATTGGTAGTGCTTATACAAGTATTGTGTTGCATTTAACAGTGTTAGTGCTTAATTACATTTCAATGGCACTCAATGGAGGAAAATTAAGCTTGGTAGCAGCAGTTGCACTTATTTGCCACAAGAGGCGCAGTTGGCGAATCAAGACGGGCAAAGCGTAGCACCTTCGCCAACCCGGAGGAAGTTAACGTGATCTGTGACGTCATTCTCAGTGTAGTTTTCTTGTGCGGAGGAAAATGGCGGAGTCCGAGGAGGAGGTGGACGTTTTGGTCCAAAGAGTTGTGAAAGATATTAACAATGCCTTCAAAAGAAACCCAAACATGTACGTATATTTAAAAAAATTCAGATACTCAATATAATAAATTAGGAATTATAATATAAATTTGCTCCGATCTCGCTTTGCTTGTGAGCCATCATCGGGCTATGGCTATTCGCTGGAACGGGAATATTACACGGGACATTCTGCAATAACACTGACTGGTGTGGGATTGAATTCTGCGGCTTCCTAAGAATCATCTGTCCAAACAATTATGACAGAAAGAAGTACCCGTTTATAAGTAACAAATCTGCAGTTACAACAGATTATACTATCATTATCATTCTCCTGTCCTGTTGAGCGTTCCAATGTCTGGTTCCAGCAGCTAAACCTCATCTGTCAAAAAGCCGGTGTTCTGACGAGAGAATGTACAGTCAGCTAACCGTGTTAGCCTTGCTATGATCTCGAATGATAATCGTTATCTTGATCTAACTTTAATAAGTTGTTTTCAGTAAGTTAGCGGAACGCATTTGAATGAAAAACAAAAGTTTCATAATTACTTTAAGGAATACATTGGGGCAGTTGTGCTCATGTTCATCTTTTAGCAGTTAGTTGTTACATTATGTCCTTCGCAAATGGCTCTAATTGGATGGCATGGTGGCTCTTAATCTACAACAGCTTCATGCACGTGTGTGTGTGTGTGTGTGTGTGTGTGTGTGTGTGTGTGTGTGTGTGTGTGTGTGTGTGTGTGTGTGTGTCCCTGTCGAATATCAGCAGAGATTTGACGTCTAGCTCTGTCACGGTCTTCTACATTGGCTATTTGGATTTTCCTTGGTCTAGATGTACCTGTCTCTATATCAGCAGGTCAGACACTATAGGGGTATGGAGAGTATGTGTTCACCGGGACTGGGTTAGGGTTATGTGTCCGCTGGGACTGGACTGGGCTGGTGTAAGATCTTCTGAGGGCTGTGTTTTACACTGTGGCAGTGGACGCTTGTCTTTATGCACAACACACACACACACACACACGCACACACACAATTACATCGTGTGTGTGTGTGTGTGTGTGTGTGTGTGTGTGTGTGTGTGTGTGTGTGTTTCCATAGTGATGAGATGGGGCTGATTCCCTGTGTGTGTGTGTGTGTGTGTGTGTGTGTGTGTGTGTGTGTGTGTGTGTGTGTGTGTGTGTCCATAGTGATGAGATGGGGCTGAGTCCCTGTGTGTGTGTGTGTGTGTGTGTGTGTGTGTGTGTGTGGGTCTCCATAGTGATGAGATGGGGCTGATCCCCTGTGTGCGTGTGTGTGTTTCCATAGTGATGAGATCGGGCTGATCCCCTGTCCGGAGGCGCGTTATAACCGTAGCCCCATCGTGCTGCAGGAGAACAAGCTGGGTGTGGAGAGCTGGTGTGTCAAGTTCCTGCTGCCCTACGTCCACCACCGCCTGCTGCTCTACCGCCAGCGCAAACACTGGCTGGACCGCGAGGGTGAGACACACACACACACACACACACACACGCTCTCACTCACTGACTCACACACACACACACACACACACACACACACACACACACATACGTCCATATCCGACTGCTGGCCAAAAACACACACAAACACACGCTCACTGTGACAGTTGTGTTTGGTTGGTCCCTTCTCCAGCGTTGGTGGACATCACCTGCACTCTGCTGCTCCTCAACCCTGACTTCACCACGGCCTGGAACGTCAGGTGAGAACCCTATCCTCTAACCTCTAACCTTTAACCCTAACCCTAACCCTGACTTCACCACCGCCTGGAACGGCCTGGGTGTTTTTTTAACATGACAGTGGTTGAAAGGCCCTCGTACCTACTTGCGTGCGTGCGTGCGTGTGTGCGTATTGAAAGATGTACGGTCATGTGGTGCTGTGACTCGTGTGTGTGTGTGTGTGTGTGTGTGTGTGTGTGTGTGTGTGTGTGTGTGTGTGTGTGTGTGTGTGTGTGTGTGTGTGTGTGTGTGTGTGTGTGTGTGTGTTGATTTGTGTTTAGTTGTGCTGTGACTCGTGTGTGTGTGTGTGTGTGTGTGTGTGTGTGTGTGTGTGTGTGTGTTGATCTGTCTCACTCTGAGATGTGTGTGTGTTGATCGGACTCACTCTGAGATGTGTGTGTGTGTGTGTGTGTGTGTGTGTGTGTGTGTGTGTGTGTGTGTGTTGTGGGGTCCTCCAGAAAGGAGCTGTTGCAGAGCGGAGCATTAAGCCCAGAGAAGGACCTCTACCTGGGGAAGCTGGCCCTCACTAAGTTCCCCAAGAGCCCGGAGACCTGGATCCACAGGTAGCTCACCTTCCCTAAACACAGGATGTGTCTAAATGCTGGACATACTGTTCTCAGTGTCGTTAGAGTGTGAGTGACTGGCTCATGTTAGTGAATGCCACTTTTAACATTCATCTGTGTGTCATGGATTTAACCTCTGTGTGTGTGTGTGCGTGTGTTTGCGTGTGTGTGTGTGTGTGTGTGTGTGTGTGTGTTTGTGTGTGGGTGCGTGCGCGCGCGCGCGCGTGTGTGTGTGTGTGTTTGTGTGTGTGTGTTTGTGTGTGGGTGCGTGCGCGTGCGTGCGTGCGTGTGTGTGTGTAGGCGCTGGGTGCTGCAACAGGTCCTTAGAGAGAGTTCCCCCCGTGGCTCAGACAGGAAGGAGCAGGGGGAAGCAGATCAGTGTGACGCAGGGCGTGCGCGGCACAGGGACAGACTCCGCAGGGCGCTGCACGATGAGATCAAAGTGTGCTCCGACGCCGCCGGCCGTTACCCTAGCAACTACAACGCCTGGTCACACCGCATCTGGGTGCTGCAGAACATGACTCAGGGAGATCTTAAGGTACTGCCTGCCTGCCTGTCTGTCTGTCTGTCTGTCCTCCTCCTGCCTGCCTGCCTGTCTGCCTGCCTGCCTGTCTGCCTGCCTGTCTGTCTGTCTGTCTGTCCTCCTCCTGCCTGCCTGCCTGTCTGCCTGCCTGCCTGCCTGCCTGCCTGTCTGTCTGTCTGTCTGTCTGTCTGTCTGTCTGTCTGTCTGTCTGTCTGTCTGTCCTCCTCCTGCCTGCCTGCCTGCCTGCCTGTCTGTCTGTCCTCCTCCTGCCAGCCTGCCTGTCTGCCTGCCTGCCTGTCTGCCTGTCTGCCTGTCTGTCTGTCTGTCAGTCTGTCTGTCTGTCTGTGTCTCATGATCAGTGTGTAGAATATGCGTCTGCCTGTCTGTCTCATGATCAGTGTGTAGAATATGCTCTAAGGGATAAGAATCTGAATCAGAAATCCTATATTCGTCTCACAGAGAAATTTACATTGTTACAGCAAAAAGCGGACAGTGCAGATAAAAGGTAAAATAAACATTAAGTAAAGAGGCAAGCACACGTAATCAAATCAAATGAAATAAGTACACATCCATGGTAAGAAGTAAGTAGCAGCATTATAAAAGTAAGAGAACATATGAAAGTAATGACCATAGCAGCATTATAAAAGTAAGAGAACATATGAAAGTAATGACCATAGCAGCATTATAACAGTAAGTGAACATACTATATGAAAGTAATGATGTAGGTAGCAGCATTGTAACAGTAAGAGAACATATGAAGTAATAATTTAGCGGTCAGGTTAGGTCAGTCTGAAGCATCATAATGTCCCACAGTGTGGATGACTAGGTGTGTTTGTTTTCTACCTGTGGTTCCCCAAGGTGCTGCATGACGAGCGCTCCTCCCTGCGTCACTGGGTGTCCATGCACGTGTCTGACCACAGTGGCTTCCATTACCGACAGTTCCTGCTGAAGACTCTGGTCAGGGAGCTCAGCTCCGCTCTGAAGGCATCTTCCTCCTTTCCCTCCTCCTCCTCCTCATCACCACAGCACAGGCCCAATCTGCTGACAGCTGAGTCAAACCACCAGAAGCACCCCCTAAACCAAAGTAGGTGATACTGTTCTGTCTGGTTTTCTTAGTCGTCCTGCTACATTTCCCCAATGCTCCTAAAGTGTCCTTGTCATCCTGTCTGTGATATAGAGAATATAATATCATTACTGTATTATGTTGTTTCATATAATGGTGGTGTTATGAGTAACAAGCTATGATTTTCTCCTCCCAGCAGTTCCGTTGATATGTTATAATGAAGATGTTATGTTAGGATGCGATTATGATGTGATTATGATATGATGTGATGTTGTGCCTCCCAGCGGACCTGTCGAACGGCGAGGTAATGTCAGTCTGCTGTGATGAGCTGCAGGAGGCGGGGCTAGAAGCTGTAGTACAGCTGTTCCACCAGGAGATGGCGCTGTGCACTGACCTCATCCAGACCTACCCTGGCCATGAGGCCCTCTGGTGCCACAGGTAACATGCCTCTTATCATTAGCCCTTAGCCTGTAGCCTTAGACTTAGCATTATCCCTTAGCATTAGCCCTTAGCCTTATCCCTCACCATTTGCCCTTAGCCTTAGACTTAGCCTTAGCATTAGCCCAGAGCCTCAGCATTAGCCCTTATCCCTTAGCCTTAGCATTAGCCCTTTGCCATTAGCCCTTAGTATAAGCCCTTAGCCTTATCCCTTAGCATTAGCCCTTAGGCTTAGCAATAACTTTAACTTTAGCCTTAGCCCTTAGCATTAGCATTAGACTCCGCCTTAGCCGAGGCTTATAGCTTCTGGACCCAGTTTTCAATAATCCTATTGATCCCTTCGATTGATTTATTGATTTGAATGTGACGATTTAAGCTAAGTAAAGATGTGACTGTGTGGCTAGCTAAGTAAAGATGTGACTGTGTGGCTAGCTAAGTAAAGATGTGACTGTGTGGCTAGCTAAGTAAAGATGTGACTGTGTGGCTAGCTAAGTAAAGATGTGACTGTGTGTGGCTAGCTAAGTAAAGATGTGACTGTGTGGCTAGCTAAGTAAAGATGTGACTGTGTGTGGCTAGCTAAGTAAAGATGTGACTGTGTGGCTAGCTAAGTAAAGATGTGACTGTGTGTGGCTAGCTAAGTAAAGATGTGACTGTGTGGCTAGCTAAGTAAAGATGTGACTGTGTGTGTCTAGACGACATGTCTTCTACCTCTGGCACCACTGGAGGAAAGAGCACGGCCCGCAAGAGCTCCAGAGCTGCTGCCCCAACAGAGACAGAGAGTCCTCCCAGCTCCAGCACCCCGATCCTGGCCTTAGCCCCGGGCCTCCTGCTCCCCCTGGAGGGCTGGACAACGGCTCCAGTAACAGACAGCCACACGCCGCCGACCCCTTGGAGGCCATGGAGGTGGAGGGGTCAGGGGTCGAGCCCTGCAGCGACACCAAGCGCCTAAAGAGAGGGGGGGCACCCTCCTGTCCCCTCTGGTCCCCCCTCCTGCCCTCGGAGCTCCGCTTCATCGCCGGTGTTCTGGACGGCTGTCACAGCGCCGAGCAACGCCGCTTCGCCCGCGCGTACAGGAAGTGGCTAGACTCTGTCATTGGTCAATAGAGCCTGAGAGACAGACATTTAGCCCCGCCCTCTTCTAGTGATCGGTCGATCACAGGGTTGAAGTTGCCTTCAGGCGCTGACCCAGAGTCAGATTGTCGCTACAAACTGGTACTTTATAATTATTAGGCTGGACTGGGATATGTGTCTCAAGGCAACTTCATGTGGAGGAACAAAGGTCTCTGATAGGTCAAAGTAGCTGTGGCCCCGCCTACTTCCTCATCCAACCTGACTTCCTGGTTCAAATGTCTGGATTTTAGTTTTGTCTGAGACAATCCCCCTCTCAGAATGGAAATTCAGGTCTGGTTCTGGAGACGTATTGGCTAGTCTGTGTCCTCCTTATTACCTATGCTCTCTCTGTCTGTCTGTCTGTCTGTCTGTCTGTCTGTCTCTCTCTCTCTCTCTCTCTCTGTCTGTCTGTCTGTCTGTCTCTCTCTCTCTCTCTCTCTCTCTCTCTCTGTCTGTCTGTCTGTCTGTCTGTCTCTCTCTCTCTCTCTCTCTCTCTCTCTCTCTCTCTCTCTCTCTCTCTGTCTCTCTCTCTCTCTCTCTCTCTCTCTCTCTCTCTCTCTCTCTCTCTCTCTCTCTCTCTCTCTCTCTCTCTCTCTCTCTCTCTCTGTATCATGTCTCCCAACATCACTCCTTCCAGTCCATTGTCTTCCACTAAAGAAAGCAGCAGAGAATGAAGCTTCCGGGGCTAAAGGTGTCTCTTATTTCATTCACATTAGAATCCATAAGAAACCTAAATCTTGGTCATTGTCAGCACTGAGGCTCTGCTGAGACACTGAGAGAGACAGGGGTATTGATATGAAACCTCAGCAAACTGGAAATCCATTTTGGGGCTGGAATGACCTCAGTTCTGCCTGTTTGGGGAGGCATTCGATGGTGACGATCAGTTGTCAAGCACATTTGTCACACTTTACCCTGAGCTCAGGCTGAGCCATCGTTTGAAGCACAAGGAGAACTGCTGTGTCATTGGTTTGAGGTGTGACTCACTGCTGCCCGGTCTGAAGGGGCAGTCACTGTTAGGCCATCTTCATCTTTACCTGATTTTATACTGTGGGATTCGCTGTGGTTTCACCCTGTGTCTTCACTTCCTCCTCTTCTTCCTCATCCTCTTTTAATGGTGAGACATCAGCAGCTGATCTTAAGAGTAGTGATCCATGTGTAGTTAGCCAAATGAAAGATGACAATAGATAACCAAACAAATGTAGCCGGACGTGGCTAGCTGAAAACGGCTAGTAGTAGCTAGCTGATGTAGCTTGAACCACTAGCTACCTTATCAGGAGCACATAACCCTTTGTGAGGAACGTTTTTAAATACAGTTTAGTGGTACTAGTGGATGATGATGATGATGATGATGATGGTACTAGTGGACCTGCTGCGGACTCAAGTGTCTCGTCACATTCGTTGGTGCTACCTGCAACTCACTGTATTTACCGCTCAAACACCAGACGCTCAGTTGCTAGGCTACCATGTCGTAGGGATTTGAAACAGGGCTAACTTGGAGCCGGCACTAGTCATGATATGTGGTGTTGAGTGGTAAACTTTTATATAACAAAACCATGGTTGAAATACTCTTATTTTCTCCTGCTATGTTTGGGACCTGGTAGCCATATATACACATATATATATTTATATCTGACCTCGTTTTTCCTGTCAACACTAGGATCAAACTAAATGATTTCTGATTAGCCTTCTAAATCATTAGGATCAGAAGAGTTTAGGACCTGCTAAAGATGTTCTCTTCAGCCCAAGGCATTGTGCACTACTTGATGTTTTCAGTGAAACATGGACAGGTGACTGAGCAGACTGACCATTAACTGGTCTGAAGACGAGTGTCTTAAGAATGCAAAGTTCTTAAGGGATGGATACTTTGTGACAGTTTCACTAAAAGTTAAAGAAAAGATATGGAACCATGATTAGTTAGAGGATATGTGATTCCCATTATGTGGAGCCCTTTGAGAGAGGTTTTAGTTTGTCAGACCAGAACAATGTATTGTATCTCAGCACATATGAGAGTAATGATCTCTTGTCTTTTGGTTGTCATGCCAACTCATAACTCCCCCTATTCACAGAGCGCATCAGGGTGTTTTGCTCTATTACAATCAGTACACTACATATACAAACACATTTTAGGTCTCTGTTACAATAACATTGTACTTGTTTGAGTATCTGGGTATGGTTTTACTTTACTTACTTAGCTGCTTTTCGCACTACTAACTTGTATAGTCACAAAGTTGTGTGTAAAACATATCTAGCCTATATCTAACATACTCGTACACAAAGGTACTTATTTCAGTAAGATTAACCTGGCTATAATGTCGATGGAGGCTCTTAGGTTAGTTAGGAGGTTATTATTCTCATAATACACACTGCCTGCTATGTAGAGTATGACTGCAGGTCTCAAACCTACCACCAGGGGGCGGCAAAATGACACATTTCAGTTGAGGGTATTGGACACTCAAAGTTAAACTCTTCACTTTATTAAGATTCTTTTTAAATCCACATCATATTGTCATTTTCTCATTGGGTGTGTCTGTTTGACATGCTACGCCGGCTTATTTGAAATTACCATGGATATGTTTAGATAACAATTATTATTTTTCCAGCTAATAATTTGCATAAAAAACACAAACGTTATTCAAAAACAAAACTTTGAAAATGTTCGCCTAGTTTAAGAAGTCTGAAATGTTTGAGAGTTGTTGAATCAACAAGACTGTATCTCATTACATTGGAGGACTGTTGGTAGCAGCACAACAGCAGCAGTCCAAGCCCACGTCCCAGTCTGATCCAGAACCCTAACCCCTCCAGACAGACACCCTAACCCCTCCAGAACCACTGGACCACCCTAACCCCTCCAGACAGACACCCTAACCCCTCCAGAACCACTGGACCACCCTAACCCCTCCAGAACAACTGGACCACCCTAACCCCTCCAGAACCACTGGACCACCCTAACCCCTCCTGACAGACACCCTAACCCCTCCAGACAGACACCCTAACCCCTCCAGAACCACTGGACCACCCTAACCCCACCAGACACCCTAACCCCTCCAGACAGACACCCTAACCCCTCCAGACAGACACCCTAACCCCTCCAGACAGACACCCTAACCCCTCCAGACAGACACCCTAACCCCTCCAGAACCACTGGACCACCCTAACCCCTCCAGAACCACTGGACCACCCTAACCCCTCCAGACAGACACCCTAACCCCTCCAGACAGACATCCTAACCCCTCCAGACAGACACCCTAACCCCTCCAGACAGACATCCTAACCCCTCCAGACAGACACCCTAACCCCTCCAGACAGACACCCTAACCCCTCCAGACAGACACCCTAACCCCTCCAGACAGACACCCTAACCCCTCCAGACAGACACCCTAACCCCTCCAGACAGAGGTTTATTTCACTCTACAACACTAGAGCTTCCATTTGCACCTCACAGCCAGTGTATGTTATTGAGAGGAACATCGGCGTGTCTTACCTGTCCCTCAGTCACTCCCCTCACAGGACTGCGTCTCCACGGAGACAGTGAGTCTTACCTGTCCCTCAGTCACTCCCCTCACAGTACTGCGTCTCCACGGAGACCGTGAGTCTTACCTGTCCCTCAGTCACCCCCTCACAGGACTGCGTCTCCACGGAGACCGTGAGTCTTACCTGTCCCTCAGTCACTCCCCTCACAGTACTGCGTCTCCACGGAGACCGTGAGTCTTACCTGTCCCTCAGTCACTGCCCTCACAGTAACGCGTCTCCACGGAGACAGTGAGTCTTACCTGTCCCTCAGTCACTCCCCTCACAGTACTGCGTCTCCACGGAGACCGTGAGTCTTACCTGTCCCTCAGTCACTCCCCTCACAGGACTGCGTCTCCACGGAGACCGTGAGTCTTCAGTTATGGTGGCTGGTTTGCAGATGTCTGTGCTGTAGACCATGTTGGTTTGCTTTTCATTTAGTGTCAAGCCGGTTGGATAGACAAATCCAATGTTTTATTGTAACACATCTGCAGACCTGAAACAGAAATATGACAATTATACATCTATGCAGAAATGTTCTTTTCACTAAGGGTTAGGGAGCTTTTAATGTAGCTGCTTGTGACTTTTGGCAGGTTTTTTGATTTTCACTTTTGTCTAATTTATTGTTCAATTATCTTAGTGGGAAGGTGTGCCCAGTGTTAATATTGCCTAGCATCACTAGATGATTGATTTTGTATTTATTTATAATACTATTCATTTTGGCTGGTTCTGTCAGCTGCTTACTAAGCAAAATAAAGCTCATCTGGAAAATATCTCCATGGTGCTTCTGTTCTCTCCCTCTACCTAATGCACATGATTTGTAGGCCTAGCATTTCTTAGAAATAAGTATTACAATTTTGCATGTTATATGTTGCTACACGTTAAATGGACGAATATTTCACATATTTAGCTGGTGCAGGTGAGATGAATAACATCCATATGTTACTATTTATGGAACCCTGCCACAAATATTTTGGCTAAAATACTGGAAGCAACTTAGAAAATATATTAAAAAAAACGTAAATAACCAGATTTTGCTCATAAGAAAAAGTGTTTATTGTTATATGTTCACTGTGTTGTTGATACAAGGGGCTTTCTGGAAAACTCCCTATAAAAATAGATTGAGACCACTGAGACCGTAATCGGTAACATACAATACTCCCATTTAGAGATGGCTTTTTTGTGCCATTGTTAGTAGTTCCATCTGATGTGACGGTCTGCGCTGATATAGGCGGGGCTGGTCTGCCGGCGGAGGGTGCTTGTATACCGCACAGACCGACAGCTGCCGAAGCAAGCCGGGTGTGCATGAGTGAGTGAAAGAGGCAAGGAAGATGGTGGATACACAGGGAGTGGAAAGGACCACCAGCTTAAGGAGACATCGTTGTTAAAAACACAGGTGAGACGAAACGTTTTTTTCAGTTGTCTTTGTTTCTTTTTGCACACACAGCTGCTGCCCAGTGCCTCGATGTGGCAATGTGTGTGCGACAAGCTGTCGTGTTTGTGGTTTTTGTTGTTTCGTCCTGAGCTGCAGGAAGATTTTCTGGCCGGTTTGGGGCATTGTGGTGCTGTAGGAGCGCTCGTGGACAATATGTTTGTATTTCGTTTGGGTTGTTGGTACATAGTGGCTAAATATGAGGGCAAAGGCAGACGCAGCGGCGCAACATCGTATCTGTGTTTTTCACAGAGAGACTGAGTCGCGACCGCCCACTTTGTTGACATGAATGAAATGGCCCGCAGTCAGAGAGAGGCCCACCAGTTACAAATGACCCAGTTCACACCGTGGTATGTAGAGTAAAACAAATTAGCACTCACTCAAAGAACTGGTTCAGTGTAGGTAACAGATTATTTGTTGTAGTTTAAATGTTATGTCATTGAGTTGTATTTCCAGGGATGATGAAATGCAACAAGAGATGGTGCGGGTTGGCAGTGGAATATGAGGTAGTTGGGGTTTTTTCTTAGGCAGGCAGGCAGGCAGGCAGGCAGAAGTGTAATGTCTGAGCCCCTCCTTTTTGATTGGTTTGGTGCATGGAGGAACCTGCACTAATGTTAGAAAAGGCAGCAGCGCTGTATGCAGATGCTGGGGTGGTCCCAGTGTGTCTGTGTCCGTGTGCGCTAACCATTGCCTTCCCACTGGCCTCTATCGATCCCATCTGACTGATCTCCTGCTAGCTGCCTGGTCTCAGTAACAACTGAGCATTCATCAGAGGGAGAGGGAGAGGGAGAGAAAGGGGGGGGGAGGAGAGAGAGAGGGAGAGGAGGGAGATGCGGTGTTGTCAGCGCTGCAGCTGCCCTTCCGTCCATCAGGGCAGGGAGAGAGACGCTCGCTGTTAATGCCAAATAGTGCTCTAAAGGCTAAGCCAAGCTGATCAATGATGCTGATCACCGAACATGCCAAATAGTGCTCTAAAGGCTGAGCCAAGCTGATCAATGATGCTGATCACTGAACACGCCAAATAGTGCTCTTCAGCCTGCAACATGATCAATGCCTCTGTTACCCCTGATCTGCTTCTCTACCAAAACTACAACCAACATGATCAATGCCTCTGTTACCCCTGATCTGCTTCTCTACCAAAACTACAACCCCCATGATCAATGCCTCTGTTACCCCTGATCTGCTTCTCTACCAAAACTACAACCCCCATGCACGCCTTGTTGTCATTGTGGTCAGCGCACGTTAAGACAGCAGCTCACGGACACGACAGGTCTGTGCTCACAGGATAGTTTACATGGTTTGCTATGGTCAAGGTGTTGAAGACAGGCAGGCAGGGAGGGATGAACATTTGCATGCCTAACCCCTCCTGCTCCTGTTCCTCCTCCTTCATCTCCTCCTCCTGCAGCTTCCCCTCTTCCTCCTGTTCCTCAACCTCCACCTCCTACACATCCTTCTCCTCCTCCTCCTCATCCACCTGTTCCTCCCCATCCTTCTCCACCTGTTCCTCCCCCTCCACCTCCTCCTGTTCCTCAACCTCCACCTCCTACACATCCTTCTCCTCCTCCTCCACCTCCCCCTCCACCTCCTACACATCCTTCTCCTCCTCCTCCTCCTCATCCACCTGTTCCTCCCCATCCTTCTCCACCTGTGCCTCCCCCTCCACCTCCACCTGTTCCTCCCCCTCCACCTCCTACACATCCTTCCCCTCCTCCTTGACCTCTTCCTCCTGCACCTCCTCCTCCTCCCCCCCTTCCCCTCCTAGTTAACAGAAAGGCTTGTGTATCCTACTGAGGTCACTAGGTGTGAATGCATCCCACAAAACTAAATCTACACGTGTATTTTCATATGAACAGATAAAAAATATTAGTTTATATATGTATATATATGTATATATGTGTGTGTGTATATATATATATATATATATATATATATATATATATATATATATATATATATATATAGCCTTAATGAATGCCTTTCCATTGAGACATGGTGTGTGAAGCAGCTTATCCAGAGCTGGCTGTGGAGCGCTAATAGGATCCAGCCCCTCTCATCCTGCCCTTGTGTTTTATTGTGTAAAAGGTAAAAGCCTATTTCAGGAAATGACTTTGCTCTGCAGTTTGGTGAGGATGTTGGTCTAATAGGATTGAGACCTAAATAAACCCTAACCCTCAGACATCTTCACCTGAGACTTCAACATGGCGGCCTTGTGCTGCTTTTCTAATCCTGGGATTTAAACCAGCAACCCCTGGCTGACTACGTGAACATAATGTATATAGGACCAGAGTGTCTGGTTCTATAGTGATCTGTCTGCTTTAGAGTGTCTGGTTCTATAGTGATCTGTCTGCTTTAGAGTGTCTGGTTCTATAGTGATCTGTCTGCTTTAGAGTGTCTGGTTCTATAGTGATCTGTCTGCTTTAGAGTGTCTGGTTCTATAGTGATCTGTCTGCTTTAGAGTGTCTGGTCCTATAGTGATCTGTCTGCTTGAGAGTGTCTGGTCCTATAGTGATCTGTCTGCTTTAGAGTGTCTGGTTCTATAGTGATCTGTCTGCTTTAGAGTGTCTGGTTCTATAGTGATCTGTCTGCTTGAGAGTGTCTGGTTCTATAGTGATCTGTCTGCTTTAGAGTGTCTGGTCCTATAGTGATCTGTCTGCTTTAGAGTGTCTGGTTCTATAGTGATCTGTCTGCTGCTGTTTTTAGAGTGTCTGGTCCTATAGTGATCTGTCTGCTTTAGAGTGTCTGGTTCTATAGTGATCTGCCTGCTTTAGAGTGCTTTAGAGTGTCTGGTCCTATAGTGATCTGTCTGCTTTAGAGTGTCTGGTTCTATAGTGATCTGTCTGCTTTAGAGTGTCTGGTTCTATAGTGATCTGTCTGCTGGTGTTTTTAGAGTGTCTGGTTCTATAGTGATCTGTCTGCTTTAGAGTGTCTGGTCCTATAGTGATCTGTCTGCTTTAGAGTGTCTGGTCCTATAGTGATCTGTCTGCTTGAGAGTGTCTGGTTCTATAGTGATCTGTCTGCTTTAGAGTGTCTGGTTCTATAGTGATCTGTCTGCTTTAGAGTGTCTGGTTCTATAGTGATCTGTCTGTTTTTAGAGTGTCTGGTTCTATAGTGATCTGTCTGCTTTAGAGTGTCTGGTTCTATAGTGATCTGTCTTCTTTAGAGAGTCTGGTTCTATAGTGATCTGTCTGCTGGTGTTTTTAGAGCGGTGGTTCTCAAATGGCGGTACGCCTACCCCAAGGGGTACGTTGGAGTACTGCAGGGGGTATGTGAGTTTTTTTTTAAATGTTAATAAACAAAATCTGTTTGCATAATTCCTTAAAATAATTAAACTGTCATTTAGATAAAAAATATTAAATACAAGTTCAATTAACCACATTTTCTACTTTATTTTACTTTACTTTACTTTCTTATTTCTAAAGCAGTTTATTTCCAAAGCAACAAACATTATGTTCACGTAGTCGTTTGTTCACTGTGAGCTCCGTGTGCTGCCGTCTCTGGAAAGACAATTTGGGTTCGACAGCGTTTGGAGGGGAAGTATATTCATGTTGTTAATATGTTCTCTGAAAAGTGTCTGAACTGGGAATCCTGCACCAGTGTCTGTGCGTCAATGACTGGCCGTGTGAAAGGACTCATACACTAAAGTGCAGAGGACTCTCTGTCTTACAGGGAAACTAAAGTGCAGAGGACTCTCTGTCTTACAGGGAAACTAAAGTGCAGAGGACTCTCTGTCTTACAGGGAAACTAAAGTGCAGAGGACTCTCTGTCTTACAGGGAAACTAAAGTGCAGAGGACTCTCTGTCTTACAGGGAAACTAAAGTGCAGAGGACTCTCTGTCTTACAGGGAAGCACTGAAAACCAGGCCTGTTTCGCATGCCGTTGAGTGACAGCGTCAAAGTAATTCACGTATTTCAGTCAAAGCCATCGAACTGTTTTGCGTGAAAACATGGGAGCTGAGTACATTCTTACTAGTAAAGACAAAGACCCAGTGAACACTGGTATTACTGTCTCCATTACAGCATATTGTCTCCTCATTGGTGCCCAAATATGTATGGCACTCAATATGACACGTTTATTTCTCGGACCAAAACGAACGGCGAGGGATGAAGGGTGAGGGAGGAGGGAGAGGTCTCTGGAAATGAAGGGCGAGGGAGAGGAGGGAGAGGAAGGATGAAGGGTGAGGGAGGAGGGAGAGGAGGAGGGAAAGGGTGAGGGAGAGGAGGGAGAGGAGGGATGAAGGGTCTCTCAGGAGGAGGGATGAAGGGTGAGGGAGAGGAGGGAGAGGAGGGATGAAGGGCGAGGACTCTGAGGGAGAGGAGGGAGAGGAGGGATGAAAGGTGAGGGAGAGGAGGAGGGATGAAGGGTGAGGGAGAGGAGGAGGGAGGAAGGGTGAGGGAGAGGAGGAGGGATGAAGGGTGAGGGAGAGGAGGAGGGATGAAGGGTGAGGGAGAGGAGGAGGGATGAAGGGTGAGGGAGGGGTGGTTGGTCTCAGAGACTCAGCAGGACATACCATTCAGGGTTGGCAGAATTGGTTGCTATGGATACCGTCTCAGGCCACATAGAGTGGTGTGTGCGGGCATTGAACCTTCAGCCTGTCTGCCTGCCTGCCTGCCTGGCTGTCTGTCTGTCTGCCTGCCTGTCTGCCTGCCTGCCTGCCTGCCTGCCTGTCTGCCTTTTCAGTGCCTGCCTGTCGAACTGTGCCTGTTGTCGTCTGCCTGCCTGCCTGGCCTGCTGTCTGTCTTCTTCTCTAGGTCAAAGGTCAAAGACCCAGTGATGTGGCACTGGCCTGTCTCCATGGATACGGACCAGTCTGTTGTGTTCTGTACTGGTCTCTCTCTCTCTCTCTCTCTCTCTCCATATTGTACTCTCTCTCTCTCTCTCTCTCTCTCTCTCTCTCTCTCTCTCTCTCTGTCTGTTCATTCATTGTAACACTGGTATTACTGTCTCCATTACAGCATGTGTGTTTCCTACCAGGATACTGGCAGTTAGGTAGTGGATGGTAAGTACAACACATACCTGCATATGTAGGGTGTGTATAGTGAGGGTCTCCATTACAGTGTAGGGTATTGTCTCCTCAGTGTGTGGGGTTTAGTGTGTAGTGAGACCCCAGCAGGAAGTAGTTGGATGGCACTCAACACATACCTGCAGTGTGTAGGACCAGTGTGTAGTGAAACCCAGCAGGAAGTAGTTGGATGAAGGGTACCTGCAGTGTGTAGGGTTTAGTGTGTAGTGTGATGAAGCAGGAAGTAGATGGTAAGTACAACACATACCTGCAGTGTGTAGGGTTTAGTGTGTAGTGAGACGACCCAGCAGGAAGTAGTTGGATGGTGAGGACAACACATACCTGCAGTGTGTAGGGTTTAGTGTGTAGTGAGACGACCCAGCAGGAAGTAGTTGGATGGTAAGTACAACACATACCTGCAGTGTGTAGGGTTTAGTGTGTAGTGAGACGACCCAGCAGGAAGTAGTTGGATGGTGAGGACAACACATACCTGTAGTGTGTAGGGTGTAGGGTTTAGTGTGTAGTGAGACGACCCAGCAGGAAGTAGTTGGATGGTAAGTACAACACATACCTGCAGTGTGTAGTGGGGCAGTGTGTAGTGAGACGACCCAGCAGGAAGTGCCTGCCTGTCTGCCTGTCTGCCTGTGTACCTGCCTGTCATGCCTGTCAGTGTGTAGCCTGTGTGTAGTGAGACTAGCCTGCCTGTCTGCCTGCCTGCCTAGCCTGCCTGCCTGTCTGTGGTGTACAACTGCCTGCAGTGTGTAGGGTTTAGTGTGTAGTGCCTGCCCCTGTCTGCCTGCCTGCCTGCCTGCCTGTCTGTCTGTGTGTCTGTCTCTTAGGTCAATAGAGTCCTCGACTCTGTGTAGGGATGTGTAGTGAGACCACCCAGCAGGAAGTAGTTGGATGGTACGGACAACACATACCTGTGTGTGTTCTGTAGACGACCCAGCAGTTCTGTCTCTCTCTCTCTCTCTCTCTCTCTCCAGCAGGAAGTGTGTCAACACATACTCTCTCTCTCTCTATAGTCTCTCTCTCTCTCTCTCTCTCTCTCTCTCTCTGTGTAGGGTTTAGTGTGTAGTGAGACACCCAGCAGGAAGTTTGGATTCCGTGAGGACCCCAACATACCTGTAGTGTGTGTGTGTTTAGTGTGTAGGATACTGGCAGCAGGTAGTTGGATGGTAAGTACAACACATACCTGCAGTGTGTAGGGTGTAGGGTTGAGATGACCCAGTGTGTAGGACACATTTAGGGTTTATGTGTAGTAGGGTTTAGTGTAGGGTTAGTGTGTAGTGAGACGACCCAGCAGGATAGTGTGTAGGACAACACATACCTGTAGTGTGTAGTGTAGGGTTTAGTGTGTAGTGAGACGACCCAGCAGGAAGTAGTTGGATGGTGAGGACAACACATACCTGTAGTGTGTAGGGTGTAGGGTTTAGTGTGTAGTGTAGGGTTTAGTGTGTAGTGAGAACAGCACATACCTGTAGTGTGTAGTGTATAGTGTAGGGTTTAGTGTGTAGTGTGTAGGGTATAGTGTAGAACAGCACATGCCTGTAGTGTATAGTGTGTGTAGGGTTTAGTGTGTAGTGAGAACAGGTTTAGTGTGTAGTGTGTAGGGTTTAGTGTGTAGTGAGAACAGCACATACCTATAGTGTGTAGTGTATAGTGTAGGAATTAGTGTGTAGTGAGAACAGCACATACCTGTAGCGTATAGTGTGTAGGGTGTAGTGTGTAGGGTTTAGTGTGTAGTGAGAACAACACATATCTGTAGTGTGTAGTGTACAGTGTGTAGGGTTTAGTGTGTAGTGAGAACAGCACATACCTGTAGTGTTTGTGGGTAAGTTCCGAGCAGCTAGTTTGGTGATCTGTGGTTATCTCAGCGCTAACTCAGTGAAAGATGTGAGGTCCTCAGATACTGATGCTTTGCTTACTGACTAACCCTCTGCACCCGGGCTAACCATGGCTCCGCTAGCTAACCTTTCTGGCTAACTTACCGTATACACAAGAGCTAACCTTGGTACCGCTAGCTAACCTGTCTGGTTAGCTTACCTTATACACAAGAGCTAAACTTGGTACCGCTAGCTAATCTGTCTGGCTAACTTTCCTTCTACACAAGAGCTGCTAGCCAGCCAGTAGCTTACATCTTCCTCTTTGAAGTCTAAGCTCAAAATAAATTAAACATGTCACATTCTGAACGTGTTTCCGCTTCTGTAAATTAGTTTCAGTCAGACGCCTGTATTATTTTGGGGCCTTTCGTCACAGTCCTGATTGAATTTCTCAGCATTAGATGTCGTTGTGTCGATGTGTTCTGGCTGGAGATGCTGTCGCTCCCACCAGGGTGCTGGAGAGAGGGATAGGAGGGGGAAAGGTAGGGAGAGAGGGATAGGAGGGAGAGGGAGGGAGGGAGAGAGGGATAGGAGGGGGAGGGAGGGAGGGAGCGAGGGAAGGAGGGTTGGTGGCTGGGTTTAGGATCACTGTAATGGGGCACAGCCCCCCGCTCTCTCTGACTGGGGACCCTGACTGTGAAGTGATAAACCACAACTTGGAGCTCTGTTTGTGTGTGCGTGTGCGTGTGCGTGTGCGTGTGTACTATGTTTCCCCCTGTACCATTGTATTGGCGTCACATAGACGTAGCGGTTCACAGTAAACATGAAATACGTCTTCTCTCTTCTCTATGTGGATAGGGTGTGTGTGTGTGTGTGTGTGTGTGTGTGTGTGTGTGTGTGTGTGTGTGTGTGTGTGCGTTTCTCTCTTTCTCTTTGTGTGTGCATGCAAGTCTGTCTGTCTCCCTGTGTGTGTCTCTCTGTCTATGTGTGAATCTATCGTGTGTGTGTGTGTGTGTGTGTGTGTGTGTGTGTGTGTGTGTCTCTCTCTCTCTCTGTCTCTGGGGTGTTGGTTTCTCCGTTTGTCTCTAATGAGCTGTCAGACTGAACAGAGCAAAGCCTCAGCTATGAGACGGCCACACACACACACACTCACACTCACACTGCTGGTTAATGAGCAGTGCTATCGATGGTGGGGGGTGAAATGTTGTTGTTGTTGTTGTTGTTGTTGTACTATGTCTCCCTGCTAATTGAGACGGAACATAAAGCAGAATGGTCAAAGGTCATGTACTCCTCCTCTCCCTCTCCTCCTTCAAAGGTCATGTACTCCTCCTCTCCCTCTCTCCTCCTCTCCTCTCTCTCCACCTCTCCTCCTCTCCCTCTCTCCTCCTCTCCCTCTCTCCACTTCTCCTCCACTCCCTCTCCTCCTCTCAGAGGTCATCTCCTCCTCTCCCTCTCTCTCTCTCTCCTCTCTCCCTCTCTCTCCCTCTCTCTCCCTCCTCTCCCTCTCTTCAAAGGTCATGTACTCACCCTCTCCTTCTCCCTCTCTCCACCACTCCACCTCCTCCTCTCTAACTGCTCCCTCTCTCCCCCTCTCCCTCTCTCTCCACGTCTTCCTCTTTCTCCTCCTCTCCCTCTCCCTCTCTCTCCACCTCTCCCTCTTTCTCCTCCTCTCCCTCTCTCTCCTCCTCTCCCTCTCTCCACCGCTCCCTCTCTCTCTTCTCTCTCTCTCCTCCTCTCTAACCCTATTCCTCTCTCTTTATCTTAGCTGTTTGCTTTACCTGGGGAAGCATACACGTCAGCACTCTGAAAACCACATCACACACACACACACACACACACACACACACACACATCTCTCTGCACACACACACACACACACACACACACACACACACACACATCACAGAAAACAACACCAAGGAGACACACACACACACACACACACACACACACACATCTAACCGCAACGCTCACACACACACACACACACACACACACACACACACACATCTAAATGCAACACCAAGGAATGTGTCACACACACACACACACACACACACACACACTCACGCACGCATATGCCATTTAGAGTCAAGCTAAGATATGCTCTACTCCTGTGTTCCGTGAGCTGTTTGGCTTTTAATGAGGAGAATATTAATAGTTTCTGATCCTCTGTGTTCTCCAGACAGACATCCAGCCATAGGGTGGAGGAGTTAGCAGTCACTAGATCCACTATACCCCACATGAGGCTACGCCCTGGGCCTTTAGATCCACTATAGTACCCCACGTGAGGCCTTTAGATCCACTATAGTACCCCACGTGAGGCCTTTAGATCCACTATAGTCCCCCCACATGAGGCCTTTAGATCCACTATAGTACCCCACATGAGGCCTTTAGATCCACTATAGTCCCCCCACATGAGGCCTTTAGATCCACTATAGTCCCCCCACGTGAGGCCTTTAGATCCACTATAGTACCCCACATGAGGCCTTTAGATCCACTATAGTACCCCATGTGAGGCCTTTAGATCCACTATAGTACCCCACGTGAGGCCTTTAGATCCACTATAGTACCCCACATGAGGCCTTTAGATCCACTATAGTACCCCACGTGAGGCCTTTAGATCCACTATAGTACCCCACGTGAGGCCTTTAGATCCACTATAGTACCCCACGTGAGGCCTTTAGATCCACTATGAGGCCTTTAGATCCCCCCCACGTGAGGCCTTTAGATCCACTCATAGTCCCCCATGAGGCCTTTAGATCCACTATAGTACCCCACATGAGGCCTTTAGATCCACTATAGTACCCCACGTGAGGCCTTTAGATCACTATAGTACCCCACACATGGGCCTTTAGATACTTCCTGTTACCCCACATGCCAGGGCGCTAGATCCTATAGG
>JAPMUY010010862.1:0-13011 GCA_026901105.3 Galaxias olidus | reverse complement strand
AGGAGAAGAGGAGAGGAGAGGAGAGGAGTGAGGGACGAGAAGAGGAGAGGAGAGGAGTGAGAGGAGGAGGATTGAAAAGGACCAACGGAGAGAGCGGTTAGTGACACTTACGTGTGTGTGTTTTTGTGTTTATGCGTGTGTGTGTGTGTGTGTGTGTGTGTGTGCGTGCGTGCGTGCGTGCGTGTGTGTGTTGTATCGTCACTGAAGTGCATGTTCTGAATTGTACAGACTGACAGGGTGATAGTAAAGCTGCTGCTGAGCTGTTGGAGAGGAAAGTTCAACGACGAACACACTGTGTGTGTGTGTGTGTGTGTGTGTGTGTGTGTGTGTTTGATTAGCACAGTTCCATGCGTTTAGCCTTTAAACAAAACTATGGAGGGAGATGAGGGAGGAAAATGACAGTCTCTATAGAGCTAGCTCCACTAGAAGGTATCCTCCTATTAAAGTGGTCTGATGTCTCTCATAGAGCTATGTCCACTAGAAGGTATCCTCCTCCTATTGAAGTGGTCTGATGTCTCTCATAGAGCTAGGTCCACTAGAAGGTATCCTCCTCCTATTGAAGTGGTCTGATGTCTCTCATAGAGCTAGGTCCACTAGAAGGTATCCTCCTATTGAAGTGGTCTGATGTGTCTCTCATAGAGCTAGGTCCACTAGAAGGTATCCTCCATCTGAAGTGGTCTGATGTGTCTCATAGAGCTAGGTCCACTAGAAGGTATCCCCCTCCTCCTATTGAAGTGGTCTGATGTCTCTCATAGAGCTAGGTCCACTAGAAGGTATCCTCCTATTGAAGTGGTCTGATGTCTCTCATAGAGCTAGGTCCACTAGAAGGTATCCCCCTTCTCCGTCTGAAGTGGTCTGATGTGTAGCCACTGTATTTATTGTGTCTTCATTGTAAGAGGCAAACCAGTATTTCCTGTGTGTTGTTCTTTAGGGGTCTTTAATGAACACTTTACTTTCTGTGCTTTGGCAGAGCACTATTGTGTCAGCAGAATAGGATAAACTACAGGAGAGGGTGCAAACATTCACACTATCATCGCGGTCAGATGTAGTGAAGTTATGCTAGCATTCTAGATGTGGTTAAGTTATGCTAGCATTCTAGATGTAGTGAAGTAATGCTAGCATTCTAGATGTGGTTAAGTTATGCTAGCATTCTAGATGTAGTGAAGTAATGCTAGCATTCTAGATGTGGTGAAGTTACGCTAGCATTCTAGATGTAGTGAAGTTATGTTAGCATTCTAGATGTAGTGAAGTTATGTTAGCATTCTAGATATGGTGAAGTTATGTTAGCATTCTGGAAATGGTGAAGTTATGCTAGCATTCTAGATGCGGTGAAGTTATGCTAGCATTCTAGATATGGTGAAGTTATGCTAGCATTCTGGATACGGTGAAGTTACGCTAGCATTCTAGATGCAGTGAAGTTACGCTAGCATTCTAGATGCAGTGAAGTTATGCTAGCATTCTAGATGTAGTGAAGTTATGCTAGCATTCTGGATATGGTGAAGTTATGCTAGCATTCTGGATGCAGTGAAGTTATGCTAGCATTCTAGAAGTAGTGAAGTTATGCTAGCATTCTAGATGTGGTTAAGTTATGCTAGCATTCTAGATGCAGTGAAGTTATGCTAGCATTCTAGATGTAGTGAAGTTATGCTAGCGTTCTAGATGCAGTGAAGTTATCCTAGCATTCTAGATGCAGTGAAGTTATGCGAGCATTCTAGATGTAGTTAAGTTATGCTAGCATTCTAGATGTAGTGAAGTTATGCTAGGATTCTAGATGCAGTGAAGTTATGCTAGAATTCTGGATGCGGTGAAGTTATGCTAGCATTCTAGATGTAGTGAAGTTATGCTAGCATTCTAGTCGATTTGTCTGTTTTGTGTAGCCTAGCTCTAATGTGGCTCTCACACCAATGTAACAGCCAGAGGAGGAACACACTGATGTAACAGCCAGAGGAGGAGGGAGGAACACACTGACGTAACAGCCAGAGGAGGAAGGAACACACTGATGTAA
Organism: Galaxias olidus; assembly: GCA_026901105.3. Lineage (NCBI taxonomy): Eukaryota > Metazoa > Chordata > Actinopteri > Galaxiiformes > Galaxiidae > Galaxias > Galaxias olidus. Next base: position 11,006 of record JAPMUY010010862.1, on the reverse strand, counting down.
CAGCCAGAGTAGGAGGGAGGAACACACACTGATGTAACAGCCAGAGGAGGTGGGAGGAACACACTGATGTAACAGCCAGAGGAGGAGGGAGGAGCACACATACTGATGTAATAACCAAGAAGGCCTTGTTAGAAGAACATACATGTGTTTCTGCTCAGTGACCTGGACTAACGTTTGTTCTGGTGAGCTTACAAACATAACGATGTGTTGGTGTGTCTATGTGTGTGTGTGTGTGTGTGTGTGTGTGTGTGTGTGTGTGTGTGTGTGTGTGTGTGTGTGTGTGTTGTGGGGGCTCTATTTTTTGTGTGTGTGTGTGTGTGTGTGTGTGTGTGTGTGTGTGTGTGTGTGTGTGTGTGTGTGTGAATAATCTGGGGTAAGTGGACTAATGACCTTGTCCCCACAGTCAACAGTCCCTCCTAAGCAGCCCGCTATACTGAACGCTTCAGGATGCTGCTGCCTCTGCTGCTGCTGGAGCTGATGGTGTGTGTGTGTGTGTGTGTGTGTGTGTGTGTGTGTGTGTGTGTGTGTGTGTGTGTGTGTGTGTGTGTTTATGCGTGTGTGTGTGTGTGTGTGTGTGTGTGTGTGTGTGTGTGTGTGTGTGAGTGTCAGCATGTGTGTGTATGTGTGTGTGTGTGTGTGTGTGTGTGTGTGTGTGTGTTAGAGAGGGGGAGTGAGTGAGTTATTTTTGGGTCGGTCCTCGTGAGACAGTCAGCGCCTTTCTGACAGCTCTTAAGTGCACCATAGCAGGAGACACGCACGCACGCGCGCACGCACATACACACACGCACGCACGCACGCACGCACGCACGCACGCACGCACGCACGCACACACACACACACACACACACTGCTGTCCTGTCATTCTCTGTTCTTCATCTCTTATCTTTCTTTCTCAGAAACTCTTTAACTGGAGAGCTTTAGAGTCAACGTCTGTCTGCCTCTGTTTGACTGACTGTGTGTGTGTGTGTGTGTGTGTGTGTGTGTGTGTGTGTGTGTGTGTGTGTGTGTGTGTGTGTGTGTGTGTGTGTGTGTGTGTGTGAAGGATAATCTGTGGGATTAGGAATCTTTGAGCTCTGCGCGTAGCTAAACTTCCACTACTGTAGATCAACGTACTTCTCTGTTAGCTTGCCAGTTGGTTTAGTTAGTTTGGCTAGTGCACTGTGTATCTAGTTAGTTTGGCTAGTGCAGTGTGTATCTAGTTAGTTTGGCTAGTGCAGTGTGCATCTGGTTAGTTTGGCTAGTGCAGTGTGTATCTGGTTAGTTTGGCTAGTGCAGTGTGTATCTAGTTGGTTTGGCTAGTGCAGTGTGTATCTAGTTGGTTTGGCTAGTGCAGTGTGTATCTAGTTGGTTTGGCTATTGCAGTGTGTATCTAGTTGGTTTGGCTAGTGCAGTGTGTATCTAGTTGGTTTGGCTAGTGCAGTGTGTATCTAGTTAGTTTGGCTATTGCAGTGTGTATCTAGTTGGTTTGGCTAGTGCAGTGTGTATCTAGTTAGTTTGGCTAGTGCAGTGTGTATCTAGTGTGTATCTGGTTTGTTTGGCTAGTGCAGTGTGTATCTAGTTAGTTTGGCTATTGCAGTGTGTATCTAGTTGGTTTGGCTAGTGCAGTGTGTATCTAGTTGGTTTGGCTAGTGCAGTGTGTATCTGGTTTGTTTGGCTAGTGCAGTGTGTATCTAGTTGGTTTGTCTTGTGCAGTGTGTATCTAGTGTGTATCTGGTTTGTTTGGCTAGTGCAGTGTGTATCTAGTTGGTTTGGCTAGTGCAGTGTGTATCTAGTGTGTATCTGGTTTGTTTGGCTAGTGCAGTGTGTATCTAGTTGGTTTGGCTAGTGCAGTGTGTATCTAGTTGGTTTGGCTAGTGCAGTGTGTATCTAGTTGGTTTGGCTAGTGCAGTGTGTATCTGGTTAGTTTGGCTAGTGCAGTGTGTATCTAGTTGGTTTGTCTAGTGCAGTGTGTATCTAGTTGGTTTGGCTAGTGCAGTGTGTATCTAGTTAGTTTGGCTGGTGCAGTGTGTATCTAGTTAGTTTGGCTGGTGCAGTGTGTGAGCTAGTCAGCTAGCTTTGTTAGTTGGTCTTCTTAGTTTGGCTCCATCAGCTAGCGTGGTTTGAAAAGAGTCCTCTCTGGCTGTCTAAGCCGGTTTCTATGGCGATGTCATTCCATGCTTTGTTTGAAAGACTTTTTTTGTTGTTATATAAAACAACTAGTGTCCCCTCTCCAGGTCACAGTACCAGGGTCTTAGGCTGTGTCTCCAGGTCACAGTGCCAGGGTCTTAGGTTGTGTCTCCAGGTCACAGTACCAGGGTCTTAGGCTGTGTCTCCAGGTCACAGTACCAGGGTCTTAGGCTGTCTCTCTCTCCAGGTCACAGTACCAGGGTCTTAGGCTGTGTCTCCAGGTCACAGTACCAGGGTCTTAGGCTGTGTCTCCAGGTCACAGTACCAGGATCTTAGGCTGTGTCTCTGTCCAGGTCACAGTACCAGGGTCTTAGGCTGTGTCTCTGTCCAAGTCACAGTACCAGGGTCTGAGGCTGTGTCTCTCTGTCCAGGTCACAGTACCAAGGTCTGAGGCTGTGTCTCTGTCCAGGTCACAGTACCAGGGCCTGAGGCTTTGTCTCTCCAGGTCACAGTAACAGGGTCTGAGGCTGTGTCCCTGTCCAGGTCACAGTAGCAGGATCTGAGGCTGTGTCTCCAGGTCACAGAACCAGGGTCTGAGGCTGTCTCTGTCCAGGTCACAGTTCCAGGGTCTGAGGCTGTGTCTCTGTCCAGGTCACAGTGCCAGGGTCTGAGGCTGTGTCTCTGTCCAGGTCACAGTACCAGGGTCTTAGGCTGTGTCCCTGTCCAGGTCACAGTACCAGGGTCTGAGGCTGTGTCCCTGTCCAGGTCACAGTAGCAGGGTCTGCGGCTGTGTCTGTGCAGGTCACAGTACCAGGGTCCTAGGCTGTGTCTCCAGGTCAGAGTACCAGAGTCTTAGGCTGTCTGTGCAGGTCACAGTACCAGGGTCTTAGGCTGTGTCTGTGCAGGTCACAGTTCCAGGGTCCTAGGCTGTGTCTCCAGGTCAGAGTACCAGGGTCTTAGGCTGTGTCTGTGCAGGTCACAGTAACAGGGTCTGAGGCTGTGTCTCCAGGTCACAGTACCAGGGTCTTAGGCTGTGTCTCTCTTCTGTCCTAGCCCCTCTGCATCCTCCTCTGTCCACTAGCCTTTCATCCTGTCTCTCTCTCTCACACACACACACACACACACACACACACACACATGCATAACTCGTTTAATTAGTGTAGATGGTTTGTGTGTGTGTGTGTGTGTGTGTGTGTGTTGTCCACACGAACAGCTTAGGGCACATGTCCACAGGCAGAGTTCTCCAATTAAAACTGCTCACCAAGCAGAGAGCATTGTGGGGGGACAGAGGGAGAGGGAAAGTGGGACAGTGCACTGTTTTAAAATAGCTAGTAGTACTTACAGCTCAGTTGCATTACTTTAGCCCACTTTGACAGTTGTTTTAACGTTGTAGTCTGTTTGGAGGATGTGTTCAGCATCGCAATGTTGTTCGTGTTCAGCCACGGAGCATTATCTTTGTAAAGGATGCGTGTGTTCGGTTACAGAGCATTATCTTTGTAAAGGGTGTTTGTGTTCAGTTACAGAGCATTATCTTTGTAAAAGGTGTGTGTGTGTGTGTGTGTGTTCAGTAACGCTGCGTTATCTTTGTAAAGGATGCGTGTGTTCAGTTACAGAGCATTATCTTTGTAAAGGGTGTTTGTGTTCAGTTACAGAGCATTATCTTTGTAAAGGGTGTTTGTGTTCAGTTACAGAGCATTATCTTTGTAAAGGGTTCAGGGCTCTGTCCGTGTTCAGGCCGTGTTCAGTGGTTCGACGTACATTAACACAAGCGTCTTCCTCTTTTCCCCACAGAGCTCTGGGATGGAGGAGATGATCTGGGAACAGTACACAGTCACACTCCAACGAGTGAGTCTCCAGCAAACACACACACCCTGCAATACACAGTCACACTCCAACGAGTGAGTCTCGAGCAAACACACACACCCTGCAATACACAGTCACACTCCAACGAGTGAGTCTCCAGCAAACACACACACCCTGCAATACACAGTCACACTCCAACGAGTGAGTCTCCAGCAAACACAAACACACTACAATACACAGTACATAGCACACTACGTCTTTTTAACACACACACTGCATCTAGTACATAATCACACTGCATCTAGTACATAATCACACTGCATCTAGTACATAATCACACTGCATCTAGTACATAATCACACTGCATCTAGGACATAATCACACTGCATCTAGTACATAATCACACTGCATCTAGTACATAATCACACTGCATCTAGTACATAATCACACTGCATCTAGTACATAATCACACTGCATCTAGTACATAATCACACTGCATCTAGTACATAATCACACTGCATCTAGTACATAATCAGCTCTGTGCTGTCTGTCACCCTGTTCACTACTGACCAACAAGGCTCTCTCTCTCTCTCTCTCTCTCTCTCTCTCTGTCCTCTCTCTCTCTCTCTCTCTCTCTCTCTCTCTCTCTCTCTCTCTCTCTCTCTCTCTCTCTCTCTCTCTCTCTCTCTCTCTCTCTCTCTCTCTCTCTCTCTCTCTCTCTCTCTCTCTCTCTCTCTCTCTCTCTCTCTCTCTCTCTCTGTTCCAGGACTCTAAGATGGGTTTTGGGATGGCTGTGTCGGGCGGGCGGGACAACCCTAATGTTGACAGTGGAGAGACGTCCATCATCGTGTCTGACGTCCTGCAGGGAGGACCCGCTGACGGGCTGCTGTTGTAAGAGACATAGATCACATAGATCCACACCACAGTCTGCTGTTGTAAGAGACATAGATCACATAGATCCACACCACAGGCTGCTGTTGTAAGAGACATAGATCACATAGATCCACACCACAGGCTGCTGTTGTAAGAGACATAGATCACATAGATCCACACCACAGGCTGCTGTTGTAAGAGACATAGATCAAATAGATCCACACCACAGGCTGCTGTTGTAAGAGACATAGATCACATAGATCCACACCACAGTCTGCTGTTGTAAGAGACATAGATCACATAGATCACATAGATCCACACTACAGTCTGCTGTTGTAACAGACATAGATCACATAGATCCACACTACAGTCTGCTGTTGTAAGAGATAGATATAGATCATATAGATCCACACCACGTGCTGCTGTTAAAAACACCTACAATAGAATATTTAGTGACAGCTGCACCGACAAACCTTATAGCAGAATGATTTTCAGTCACCTAACAAGTAGGCGAACCTACTAACCCTAACCCTAACAAGTAGGAGAACCTACTAACCCTAACCCTAACAAGTAGGAGAACCTACTAACCCTAACCCTAACAAGTAGGAGAACCTACTAACCCTAACCCTGGCAAGTAGGAGAACCTACTAACCCTAACCCTGGCAAGTAGGAGAACCTACTAACCCTAACCCTAACAAGTAGGAGAACCTACTAACCCTAACCCTAACAAGTAGGAGAACCTACTAACCCTAACCCTAACAAGTAGGAGAACCTACTAACCCTAACCCTAACAAGTAGGAGAACCTACTAACCCTAACCCTAACAAGTAGGAGAACCAACTAACCCTAACCCTAACAAGTAGGAGAACCTACTAACCCTAACCCTAGCAAGTAGGAGAACCTACTAACCCTAACCCTAACTAAGAACCCTAACCCTAACAAGTAGGAGAACCTACTAACCCTAACCCTAACAAGTAGGAGAACCTACTAACCCTAACCCTAACAAGTAGGAGAACCTACTAACCCTAACCCTAACAAGTAGGAGAACCTACTAACCCTAACCCTAGCAAGTAGGAGAACCTACTAACCCTAACCCTAGCAAGTAGGAGAACCTACTAACCCTAACCCTAACAAGTAGGAGAACCTACTAACCCTAACCCTAGCAAGTAGAAAGCTCCTCCCAGCAGGACCCGGTGTACTTCAGTAAAAACGTCACTGGCTTGACTCTAGTTAGCTTACTGTAGCCTCAGTGTTTGAGTATGTGGTTTAGTCCACAAATTCTCTTCTGATTGGCTGAACCCTTACGTAGCACACACACACACACACACACACACACACGAACACACACACACACAGTGACACACTGACACACACAAAGTTCATATATAGAAACCTTGATTAAAGTTGTTTAAGAGCGGTGAAACTTTGTCGTGTCCACAACTTCCTGTTGATGATTCCTTCTCTTCCTGTCTAGTGAGAATGACCGGGTGGTGCAGGTCAACACTATCGCCATGGACAACGTGCCTCACTCCTTCGCCGTCCAATCACTGAGGAAGTGTGGGAAAGTGGCCAGAATAGTGAGTACCACTCTCCCATTGGACAGGCCCTACCATGGAAAACACACACACACACACACACACACACACACACACACACACACACACACACACACACACACACACACACACACACACAGAGTCCATATATGGAAACCTTACCTAACCTAATGTATGAACACATGGCCAGAGAGGAAACAGCAGGATGTTGACTGGTCAGCGTAACATGACGCTAGGTGTTGATGCTTGTTTGTTTGTTTGTTTACAGACGGTGAAGCGCCCTAGGAAGGTGGGGGTCCAGTCCCTGAAGCCGCCTCCCTCTCCTGGTGGGGACAGCCGGGACTACCCCTCCCCCTCGCCGCAGTACTACGACGCCGACCACGACAGCGACTGGCACCGTGACAACGGCGGCCCCGGTTACCAGCGAGACCACACCCCCGACAACAAGAGCTACCTGGACCCAGACTACCGAGGTGGGCGGGATTACAGCACCGGCAGAGGGCGAAGCCGGGGGAGGAGCCAGGACAGGGCGTCGCCCAGCCCGGACAGGAAACGCGACACCAGCCGGGGGCGTGTCATAGACCGGGCACCCAGCCCGGAACCCCAGCGGTATCCACGGGAACGCAGCAGGGGGCGCAGCGGTGACCGGAGCAGCCCGGGTGGGAGAAGTTATGGCCGGGGAGACAGCTACGAGAGGGGGGGAGGAGCGGGGAGGCTGGTCCGGGCTAAGAGTCGAGACGCCCTGAACGACCCCCCCTCCCCCGCCCCGCCCAGGGGAGGAGTCAGAGACCTGGACCCCCTGGAGAAACCCGTCAACGTCCTACTGGTCAAAAACCGGCCCAACGAAGGTTAGCGTCTACTTTATTCATTCATCCTTTACCTAAACAAGAACCGGCCCAACGAAGGTTAGCTTCTACTTTATTCATTCATCCTTTATTTAAACAAGAACCGGCCCAACGAAGGTTAGCTTCTACTTTATTCATTCATCCTTTACCTAAACAAGAACCGGCCCAACGAAGGTTAGCGTCTACTTTATTCATTCATCCTTTACCTAAACAAGAACCGGCCCAACGAAGGTTAGCGTCTACTTTATTCATTCTTTATTTAAACAAGAACCGGCCCAACGAAGGTTAGCGTCTACTTTATTCATTCATCCTTTACCTAAACAAGAACCGGCCCAACGAAGGTTAGCGTCTACTTTATTCATTCTTTATTTAAACAAGAACCGGCCCAACGAAGGTTAGCGTCTACTTTATTCATTCATCCTTTATTTAAACAAGAACCGGCCCAACGAAGGTTAGCTTCTACTTTATTCATTCATCCTTTACCTAAACAAGAACCGGCCCAACGAAGGTTAGCGTCTACTTTATTCATTCTTTATTTAAACAAGAACCGGCCCAACGAAGGTTAGCGTCTACTTTATTCAGTCTTTATTTAAACAAGCGGCTCAATCAAGAACTCCTTTCTATTTACAATAACGGGCTTGCAAATAGATAAAACATTACAAATAAATAAAACATTACAAATAAATAAAACATTACAAATAGATAAAACATTACAAATAAATAAAACATTACAAATAGATAAAGCATTACAAATAAATAAAACATTACAAATAAATGAAACATTACAAATAGATAAAACATTACAAATAGATAAAACATTACAAATAAATAAAACATTACAAATAGATAAAGCATTACAAATAAATAAAACATTACAAATAAATGAAACATTACAAATAGATAAAACATTACAAATAAATAAAACATTACAAATAAACAAAACATTACAAATAGATAAAACATTACAAATAAATAAAACATTACAAATAGATTAAACATTACAAATAAATAAAGCATTACAAATAATTAAAACATTACAAATAAATAAAACATTACAAAGGAAGATGTAGGTACCACTGAGACGGTCCACACCTTTGTCTAAGCACTCATATAACTCTGTGTGTGTGTGTGTGTGTGTGTGTGTGTGTGTGTGTGTGTGTGTGTGTGTGTGTGTGTGTGTGTGTGTGTGTGTGTGTGTGTGTGTGTGTGTGTGTCCAGAGTACGGCCTTCGTCTGGGCAGTCAGATCTTCATCAAGGAGATGACCAGCACTGGACTAGCTGCCAAGGATGGAAACCTGCAGGAGGGAGATATCATCCTCAAGGTACACAACTCTATGACCTATGACCTATGTACCTGAACCCTAGAGCTATATGTCGAGTACAAGGTACTTTAAAACTCTATGACCTATGACCTATGTACCTGAACCCTAGAGCTATATGTAGAGTTTACAATATATATATATAATATTTATATATATAATATATAGTATAATATACTGTAAATACTGTATATTACTATATACGTATATATATATACATACATATATATATAATATAACTGTCGGCCTCTATATCTATACTCAAGTATATACTATATTTGTACTAAAGTATATACTATATATCTATATCTTTATTAAACTATTTACTATATTTGTACTACGGTATGTACTATATATCTATACTAAACTATATATTATATCTGTACTAAAGTATATACTATATCTCTACTAAAGTATATACTATATGTCTGTACTAAAGTATATACTATATATCTGTACTAAACTATATACTATATCTGTACTAAACTATATACAATATATCTATATCTACTATATACTATATCTGTACTAAAGTATATACTATATATCGGTTCTAAAGTATATACTATATACCTGTACTAAAGTATATACTATATAATATATATCAATATCTTTACTTAAGTATATACTATATAACTGTACTAAAGTATATACTATATACTATATATCTATATCTTTACTTAAATATATACTATATACCTGTACTAAAATATACACTATATATCTGTACAAAAGTATATACTATATATCTGCACTAAAGTATATACTATATATCTGTACTAAAGTATATACTATATCTGTACTAAAGTATATACTATATATCTGTACTAAAGTATATACTATATCTGTACTAAAGTATATACTATATATCTGTACTAAAGTATATACTATATATCTGTACTAAAGTATATACTATATATCTGTACTAAATTATAAACTATATATTTGTACTAAAGTATATACTATATATCTACACTAAAGTATATACTATATATCTGTACTAAAGTATATACTATATCTGTACTAAAGTATATACTATATGTCTGCACTAAAGTATATACTATATATCTGTATCTGTACTAAAGTATATACTATACATCTGTACTAATCGTCTGGCTCTGTGTCTCTGTCTCAGATCAACGGCACGGTGACGGAGAACCTGTCGCTAAGCGACGCGGGGAAGCTGATAGAGAAGTCTCGAGGCAAACTGCAGCTGGTGGTGCAGAGGGACAGACGCCAGCTTCTGGTCCGCATCCCGCCCCTCGCCGACTCCGACTCCGAACCCGACGGTGAGTCCTCAGGAGGTGGGCGCTGACTCCACCCCGGTCCCAGGCCCCTGGCCCCGGCCCTCACTAGAGCTTTAGCCTGGCAACCCCAGTGTAGTGACACCTGCTGTGATTGGCTAGCTATAGTCGTTAGGGGTTCACTAGTGTCTCTGATTGGCTACAGAGCGGGTATAAGATGGCGTCTCTCCCTGTCTCTGGTAATATCAGCACCTCAAACGTATCCAATGGCATTATTTCAACCTTTGTGATAGAAATAATCCGGCCTCCGAGGGGTTAACTATGAGCGCTATGCAGAGGCAGGGCTCACTTTTCAGCTGCTAGCGACTTGAGGGAACAGGCCGTCCAATCAGACGTAAGATAGACACTGGTCGACGACGACCTCTGGTGACCTCAACACCCTAGCAACAAAATATATGAATCACATCTTTAGAAATCTGACCGAATAAAATTGTTAAATTAGATATTAATTAGATATTCCTTGGCAACAAAACGTTTTTTTTTATATTTTTATTCTCGTTGCTACAAAAGGGAAATCCTTTTTTTGTCTTCTCTCTTCCAGATAAAATGTCCTACTTTTAGATGAGGACAGCCGTCACCTACACAAACCTCTCAGTCCTAAAGAGCTCACACTTTGCACTTCTATTAACCATAAACCTTAACTTTTTAATACTTTTCCTAAAGCAATAAAATATTTTAATCACTATCTATTTTTGTACTGTGTGATTCTTTTGAAAACGATCTTGTTGAATAATGCCACTGGATCAGGCAGGCCAGGACCCTGTCCTACACAGCAGAGAGGATCCTCCTCTAGTGATGCTGTGACATGGGACACTACTGAGGACACACACACACTGTTATAGGAGGCACTACCGAGGACACACACACTGTTACAGGAGGCACTACTGAGGACACACACACTGTTACAGGAGACACTACTGAGGACACACAGTTATAGGAGGCACTACTGAGGGGACACACATAGGAGACACTACTGAGGACACACACATTGTTATAAGAGACACTACTGAGGACACACACTGTTATAGGAGGCATTACTGAGGGCACACACTGTTATAGGAGGCACTACTGAGGACACACACACTGTTATAGGAGGCACCACTGAGAACACACACTGTTGTAGGAGGCACTGTAGCCTGGCGCTCAAGGTTGGAGGAAGGTTCTTGACTTTTTGAAAGCGTTTTGATATAATACTCTGATG
>JAPMUY010010861.1:0-127258 GCA_026901105.3 Galaxias olidus | reverse complement strand
GATGCACAGTCCTGTTCATCAGCTCTGGCAGCAGAGTCAGACCATCCCTCTGCAAGCTGTCAAACACTGGGAGGCCGTATGGCTCCACACTCCCCTCGACAGCTTATCATAAGACGCACGCACACACACACAATCCAATGCCCAAAATTGTTTATCATTGCTCTGCAGCAGGTGTCTGTCTGAGTTGCTATGTCGATACTAACGACGGATTAGGAAGCCCCATGTAACTACCAGGATTCACAGGACTTGAACGTTCTAGACTAGATTTGGCTTGAAGTCAAAGTCTTTGTTAAAAATAAATGTAATTATGAAAATCTTTGTCTCCTTATGCCCCTCCTTGCTCTGCCTCTTTGTAGTGCGGGAGCAGGAAGGACAGGCTGCTTCATAGCCGTGGACATCATGCTGGACATGGCAGAGAATGAGGGAGTGGTAGATATCTTCAACTGCATCCGCGAGCTGCGTGCACAACGGGTCAACATGGTGCAGACTGAGGTGTGTAATCAATAGAGACATTCTACACTTCTATTCTAGATAGAGACATTATACACTGGCTACCTATCTTTTGACTGTCATAGATATTAGACAGAGACCAATCCTTCCCAAGTACAAGCTAAGTGGCAATTGGCTTCTAAAAAAGGAAGATATGAAATGTTTAAATTATACTGTATTTCCTAAAATATTTATCTTTAATCTCTATACATTACATAATTACTGTTTGTAACTGGCTTTGGCTTTTTTTTTTTTTTTGGAATGGCAATAAAGCTTTGAGATTAAACTGAATTGAAAACAAATTTTAAAGAGTAGGGAGCAAGAGTGTATCAGTCACGCTCCTCTCAGCCACATATCATCCATCTTGATCAGTGTATTAATATTTTACACTTTTTTTTTATAATTTATGGTACTGGTCAACTTACACACCTACACACAAACACACACACTCTCTCAAAGAGTGTATCTGTATCATTATTTCCATCTAGGCACATCAGTGTAGAGTTTGACCATGAATTTAATAAATAGATGGCCAGCTTCCTCTCCTGATGTTTTAGCCGTGTCCCAATAACAGTTTTCACTGCTGGAGCACAGTGGCTCTGGTTGATCATTAGTAGTAGGCTGCTGCAGAGTGCTATTTACTCGTACTCACAGGACACACACACACACACACATATATATATATATACACTTACACAAAGGAAATACTAGTTAAATACTATGTTTGGCGCTACAAAAAGTGAACAAAAACAAATAAAAGCACATGTACACACATGTGTGTCACTTGACAAACAGCTACCCTGTTTGTCAAGTGACAGCTACCCTGAGCTACCCTGCCTTTTAGTGGTGTTACGTTTAATTTGTGTCAGGTTTAAAGCACTTTTCAACCTAAATCCATAGCCCAACAACACAAAGCAATTAATCTTTCATAGGGCTTTCTGGTGTTGGGATTGAGGAGCTAGAGGAGGTAATGGATAGGAGAGGTCATCTGTAGAGGGATTTAAGCCCCTCTGTCCCTCCAAGGGCAACAATTAACATGCAAGAGCTTTAGCCTTAGCGCATTGTTGAGTCAAAATAGGCCTCGCTGGGCTGACCCATAAGGCTGGATGAAGCTCAGACGGGCGCTGCAGTTGTACACGAACACACACACACACACACACACACACACACACACACACACACACACACACACACACACACACAATGAGCAATTAGATGCAAATCCCAGACATGCATACAAACCTGTTTGTATGTGTACACTTTCTCTACACATAAAGCTATACTCAAAAATAAGGTATAGCTATGCCCACATGAGCACTTACATGTCCTCACACACAGCAGCTCATACTTTATACAGAAAATAAACAAATATCAATCACACAGACACACATCCAGAGACATTACATGACATGCTTCAAACTATGGATTTATGTAAAGTGCTCTCCAGCTACAATGACTTGGCATCTAATTTGTGAACGGAAATGTGTCAAATAAATATTCCTCGCTGCACTGTGGCAGCAACTGTGGAGCCTAATATGAAAATTTACTTAGGACGAGATTGTGATTTAGAGTATCGTCTTTAATGCAAAATAAAAACAATATTGTCTTTAATGTTTATTAAAAAATCTGTGTCATCAACAAATAAAGACACAGACTGTGTTTCAGTAATAAGTATGGTTCTAGTTTGGTCACAATACAACCCCTTATAAAGTCAGCTTGCTAAAATGCTTCTACCTTATCAAAATGTGAATGAAACTGTGAAGACATTTGTCATATCCCTCTTTTAGTGATGCACGGGTCAGGGTTTTTTAATAAAAATTTTATTTAATATGTTTGTGGACCGACCGACCGACTGACAAAGCGAGCTAGAGAGCAGCTGGTCGCAGCTAATTGTTCCAAACGGTGTTCTTTATTGTTGAATAGCAGCAAAACAGGTAACCCATCATTAAAGACATGAACTCTGTCTCGCTCTTTCTCTCACACACATACACACAAACAAACGATGCATCCTTCACATTTTACCAGAAAAATCCTGCAGCCTCCCCCTTCTCGAAAAATCTCTAGGTGAAGCCTCAACACACGTGCGTGTGTGTGTGTTTGAGAGAGAGAGAGAGTGACAAAGAGAGGAGAATAAGAGGTGAACTAGTGACTTCCGGGAGAACAGGTACGATGCAGGACAGTGTTCATAGTCATGGTTGCACCCCCAAAAAAATGATTTCATGTACCTCACTGTGATTAGGTTCAACTCTACCATACATACGTAACAGCGGTTTGAGAGGTAAACATTAATGAGTACAGTGTTCAGAGAAACGGTTGTCCCCCCCCCCCACACACACACACACACACACAAAAATAGATCATGTACCTCGTGATATTATGCAAATGTATAACCTCAATACGCCAAATGATGACTACGTTCCTTGACATGGGTTAACGTGATGGACCTAGATTAGTTCTCCAACACTTCTACTACTGTACGAATTATATAACTTGCAACTTGCGTTGCCTTTGTTCAATGCCTGTATCGTCTTTTAAGAATATTGTTAGTTCACTACTTCCACTACACAGCGTTGACAGGTCAATGCGTCATGCATTGTGGTTTGCATTGACTATTCTAAGCAGTTATTATTTCAAATAACACTCACTTCTTGATAGCTAGTGAACATGAAACACTGCAACTGTCATTCATTACAGTATCAGGGGGGAAGCATCTATCCATGGCTAGCGGCTAATACTAACTAGAAACTAGATAACTCACTATGGAATAATTATGTGATGCGTCAGTGACTCACACATCTTGTTATCGCAAAGTCATATTATTATTATTAGGCTATGTGATGCGTCAGTATGACGCACACATCTTGTCATCGCTAAGTCATATTATTATTATTAGGGAGATTTTTAGTGCCCTAACTACGCCCGCAGTTTGACCCAATTGATTCCATTCCAGTGCCGAAAGGTCTTCGGTATTGCAGTCCAGTGCGCTTACATACAGCTGAGTGATCGGTTCACGTGTTATATTTTTTATTATTATTTTGAATCGTTTTTTGCCCCTTTTGAAATGAATGGGAAGAGAAGACCACTCCCCCCATAAGGAAAACAATTTACCAGCTCAGCTGATCAGTGTGCACATTTGTCATACTGGCAACGGACTTCAGTTCGCTGGGAAAACAGTTCACCAGCTGGCAATGGCACTTCACTTAGCCTACTATGCTATATGCACACAGGCGTTGTACTTATTAATAACAGCAGGAATTGTAAGTGGCTTACTCTCAACGGGACTGGATTTACTATTCTGTGTAACAGCAGTAATTGTAAGTGGCCTACTCTCAAATCCAATGTTTTTGTTGTGTAACAGGGCTATGTGAATGAAACGTAAAGGCTACACGGGGTTAGCTAACACTAGCGTTTTAGCTGTATTAATAGGTTTCTAATTGGGTTTGTTGAAGGTAAACTTAGGCCAGCTCACCAGGGGGGTATTCCATCAAGCTAGATAAGCGAAAAGCCTGGCTTATTTTGATAAGTCTGGCTAATTTTAGTGAGAGATCCGTTCCATTACTGTGGCTAATACGAATCCCCGCTCAGTTACCAAGGTAATTTATACCACTGAACTAGCCTGCTCCGTAGTAGGCTAACTGTCAAGCTTAGTTTAGCTGTGTTACAAAAAATATCCAACAGGTGGAAACAAAATCCCAAAAGACAGTTCCGTCAAGTGTCTTTTCTCGCTCGCTTCACTTTTGTCACATACCGTACGTCCGTGTTCGGAAACATACGTAGGTTCAGACCTTTTTCTCGCAATGTATGTGACCAAGCATGAATATAAGTGTTTACGTCCAATTCCTGTGTTCGCAACCTTGCCACATTAAACATAGGCCTAAAAAAGTAAAATGCTGAAATGACAAATAAGTGTTCATTGAAACGTGCTCTTTGCCTGGTGAGCTACCAGGGAGCCCGTGTTCACACAGAGGCCTATATGAATCAGATTTCCTATAATTGAGCCTGCTGATGCCGCAGTCTCATCATAACGATGTCAATGTTCATTTACATAAAAAAGTAGGCTACTAAATTACGCATTTAATCTGTCTGCAATTTTTGGCCACGCACTTTCCCTCGCCTTGAAAATCACAGCAGTATTGCCTTTTTTAGTGATGAGACAGTCAGTGGCGAATTCCTTTGACGTGATTTTCTCGCTAGAATATCACCACTCTTTCTGGTTTTTGCGACACTTTATCTGCTTTTTGACAATCGATTGTTCCGGCCTGCTTCTATTCTCCGTGCTCGCACACAATGCCAGCTTGTACAAGCCTGGCTTGAGTTAACGTTGACTGGAGACGGCCGAATTGTGTTCATGGAACGGCTTGAAGCTTCAGTCAAACGTGACATTAGTTCAAGCCAGGCTTTTTCTATTAAGCACCGATTTCATTAGTGTGGTTGATGGAATACCCCCCTGTTCTGTGTTTTGTTTGTTTTCACAAATTAACACTTATAAGAAGAGTCTTTAGAGTTTTATGGATAAGCCAGCTAGCATTTCTAAACTCAGTGTTCCCCTATCCTGCCATGCATTTAACAGCAGCGCAGCATTTTGCCGACAATTAACAGCCAAAGTTTCATAGTTTAATTTTCTTCAAGCTAAGATAATAATCAGCAAGGCAAAACTGTTATAAACACAACGTAATTAAAGAATTAGCATTTTGGATTGGTTTTGGAACATCATCATCATCGTCATCCGCTTTGTCCGGGGTCGGGTCGCGGAGGTAGCAGTTCAAGCAGGGCATCCCAAACTTCCCTTTCCCGGGCCACATTAACCAGCTCTGACTGGGGGATTCCAAGGCGTTCCCAGGCCAGTGTGGAGATATAGTCCCTCCACCTGGTCCTAGGTCTGCCCCGCGGCCTCCGCCCAGCTGGACGTGCCTGGAACACCTCCCTAGGGAAGCGGCCAGGTGGCATCCTTACTAGATGCCCGAACCACCTCAACTGGCTCCTTTCTACGCAAAGAAGCAGCGGCTCTACTCCGAGTCCCTCACGAATGGCTGAACTTCTCACCCTATCCCTAAGGGAGATGCCAGCCACCCTCCGGAGGAAACTCATTTCCGCCGCTTGTATCCGCGATCTCGTTCTTTCGGTCATGACCCACCCTTCATGACCATAGGTGAGAGTAGGAACGAAGATAGACCGGTAGATTGAGAGCTTTGCCTTCTGGCTCAGCTCTCTCTTCGTCACAACGGTGCGATAGAGCGACTGCAACACCGCACCCGCTGCTCCAATTCTCCGGCCCATCTCTCGTTCCATTTTACCCTCACTCGAGAACAAGACCCCAAGATACTTGAACTCCTTCACTTGGGGTAAAGACTCATTCCCTACCTGGAGTAGACAATCCATCGGTTTCCTGCTGAGAACCATGGCCTCAGATTTGGAGGTGCTGATCCTCATCCCAGCCGCTTCACACTCGGCTGCGAACCGATCCAATGAGTGCTGCAGGTCGCAGACTGATGATGCCATCAGGACCACATCATCTGCAAAAAGCAGTGATGCAATCCTCTGCCCACCAACCCGCAGCCCCCCTCCCCCACGGCTACGCCGTGAGATCCTGTCCATGAATACCACAAACAGGACATGGACAGGTTTTGGAACATGAGATATGTAAACCGTGTAGACATTCAGCTAAACCTGACCAACGTTACTTATAATGTAGTTAAACAGAACGCTTGTTACAGTAGGGTTTGTGTACCTAAGTTTCAGTTGATTTTCCTTTACAGGTCAGCGAGACAATTCTGCATTTCAGGTCATTGTACTGTTCCCACGTTCAAAATGTCTGTTGAATTTTACATAAGGATCTTGAGTTGTCTTTGTTGTTTTCCTTTTTCAATGTTGTGTATTAGCTTCACTGAAGAGGCGTAGCTGAGTCACGACTGCCCACTGTGTCAATCAGCTCTACAAAATACAAAACTGAACAAACGGTGGGCAGAGATTTCATGCGAAAGGGGAACTGAGTGTATTAAAGTTAAAACTGTCTGTCCTTCTCGTAAACATCTGTAGGCCATATTTTAATTTCATCTAACTTTGCAGTTATCTACAAGCTAAACCAACACCACTAATTGTGTGATGCGCCAGTGATGACGCTCACATATGGAAATCGCAAAGTCATATTCTTCTAATTATTAGGTTGATTTTTGGCCACCTAACATCCACATTTTTGAATCTATCGATTCTATTCTTGTGCGGACATGCCTGACATAATATCGTATAGTGCGCGTGTGTATATAGCTAAGTGATCGGTTCACGTGTTATATTTTTAATCGGTTTTTGCCCCTATTGAAATTAATTGAGAGAGATTTTTCACGGGCATATACCGCCATCTAATGTTGCGTTTGTATACTGACTGTCTTGGCTATTACGTCAAACAACAGTTGCTGGAGAAATAACGATGGTGGATCTAGCTAAAGTAGGAGTTAATGCTAAAAGGTCCATCACGTTAACTGCTGGTGTCCTGATTGGATATTGGATACCATGACCATGAACACTGCTGGGGCAGGTTCTGCACTAAGGCGGTCAGTCCAATAGCTGCGACGCATTACATCACATTTGCTCAGTGAAATGCATTTTCCAGTTATGTGATGCGTCAATATGACGCACATATCTTGTTTTCGCAAAGTTATATCCTTCTTATAATTATTATTATTGTTAGGCCGATTTATTATTATTATTTTTAATAGTTTTTTGCCCCTATTGAAATGAATGGGATGAATGGGAACAGTTATTTCACGGTCATGTACCGCCATCTAGCGTTGATGTTGTGTGTTTGCATGCTGTTACGTCTTGGCCATTACGCCGAACACCAGTTGTTAACTGTATCAATGACTCCGTCTCGTTATATGACATCGAAACATGGTGTCAGAAGTGGGAAAGCTAAATCATAAATAACAAAACACTGCGCCAACAGTTAAGGGAATCTGCATGGATGCGCCTGTGAGTATACGGCGGCACCATATCATTATTCCATAGCGAGTTAGCTATTTTCCAGTTAGCATTAGCATCAGCACCTAGCCATGGATACACGCTTCTGCAATGAGGGAAATTGGAGACTAGAGCACAAACTGGAAAATTCATGGCTAGGAGTAGGACATTTTAGACAACCTGTGGATGGCTGTTCATGAGCCTCATGATGAGAAAAATAAAAGTATTGCCTTCATTAGGACAATCTGGTTGGTCTACAAGACTTTGCTTTGGTGACAATTTGTTTACTGTAACTTACACTGTAAGGACTTCAGAATAGCACACTGTTGAAATCTGAGGCGACTTTTCCTGAAAAGTAACTTATATTTGTGATATAACACTTTATATCACCCGACTGACAACTATTTTGTCACAAATTCCTATTTTATAACGATAGAAATTTCAGAAAAGATGCACTAGCTAGCATTAATGCAGACCAGCTTCTGCAGTCACGTTTGACATGAGTCTACCATGATGTCTCACTATTTGCAGGGTTGCATATTGGTTTATGTTCACTAGCTTTGTAGCAAATCAAGATAATTATATATTATATTGGACAATATGTGGCTGGCTGTTAATAAGGAAAACAAAAGTACTGCCTTTGGTGACAATTTGTTTACTGTAAGGTTTTGAGAAATAGCACACTTCTCTATAGCCTACTAATTGCAGTAAATGTATTTATCGTAAGGACTGATGAACATCCTAAACATTTAGAAAATGATTTATCATTTAAAAAATGTTAGACCAAATGTTGAATGACAGTTTGAGCTTTCAATAAGCGTCAACCGGCTTCCTGCGAAACAGCCGACTGATACTCTCATACAGCCTGCTACTTTAATATATTATTTCTTTAAGTTCTTCGTTTTATTTTTGTTCTGTAAGTCCTATATGTTTGCACATTTATTAAATAATTATTTCAATATTAAAATCTCTCTGATTATTTACAATGACAGTAGAGCTTAAACGAAGTGGATCGAGGGTGCGACCAACTAGCGCTGTAGAAAGCTCTTTCTGTAAAATCTTGGGCATTATAACTCACCTGCATTTGAACACGCTAATTACCAGAATCATAATGTATAAATAAACTTGTGCGATAATATGCACGATTGACGCGACTCAAGATTGGAATAGGCTATTTCATTAGAATGCATTGTATGACAATGTAATGCGATATATTCTAAAACAGCTTTCTGTATCTCTAAAACATGATAAAGTAAGGACTAAGTATTTACACACACGATATGTGTGAGAGCAGTAAACGCTTGACATTTCTTATTGAAAATGTTTACATATTTTCATAAACATTCACACCCGTAGTTTTAATAATTTTGGATGGCCATAACAAAATTGGGCATAATTTGGGCTTGATTTTGGAGGGGAAGTTGCTTATTTTTCTTGTAAGATCTGGCAACATTGCTAGAGACGTAAAAGTTGCATGGATTCTGAATTGAATGTTTAGACCGAGGTCGCATTGCAAAAAGTCAGACCTGTATCCGATTTAGTACCACATACTAAAGTGCCCCAAATCCAAATTGAAAAGATCGGATTCCATGTGATTTGTGCTGTTCACACTGTTATAAAAAAAACAGACCTGAGTCACATATGCACATAAGCAAAATGATTGGATTTTGGCCACTTTTGCCTGCGGTGTGACCGTAGCCTAAAATGAGGATTTCGTTAACTTTGTTTCAGGGTGAATTTACTTTTTTGTGAGCCTGAACAAAACCCCTGGTGTGTCCGCTTCGGTTTTATGGGAGACTTTGAAGGCCTCTATCTCTCTCCTTTTGAAAAAAGGTCCCTTAGCCTGTGCCTCATATTGCCCAATTAGTTTGCTGAATTTTGACTTTAAATTTTTGTCTAAACTACTTGCACTACGCATGGAATACATTTTTCCATCTATTATTTCTTTGGACCAAACGGGGTTCATTCGAAATTGGCACTCCTCCAATCAAGACGTCTGTTCAATACAATCTACAACGCCTCCTCCTCTAATACCCAGGGGGCTTTGGTATCTTTGGACGCAGAGAAGGCGTTCGATAGAGTGGAGTGGAACTACCTTTTTTATACTCTAGAGAGATTTGGTTTTGGGAATGTTTTATTTCTTGGATTGAGCTGCTTTATTCCTCTCCGCAAGCCCCGGTCAAGACGAACAATACAAACTGAGTTATTTCACCTTTATCGCTCAACTAGACAGGGCAGTCCTTTGAGTCCATTATTATTTGCACTTGCCATTGAGCCTCTTTCTAATGCACTCACCTAAGTACTCATCACAGCGTACTTAGGAACCGCATAGAGTTGAAGGTCTCCAACTTGCCGACCTCTATCCCTGTGGCTCTTGCCACTCTTGTTATTTGATCGAATTTACAGAATTTACAGGGTACAAATTTAATTTAAACAAAAATTTGATATTTCCTATTAATACAGCTGCTAGGAATTACTATCTTCACAGCTTACCCTCAACTAACACCAATTCCAACTTTGAAAGGCGCAATTTTATATATTTACAACCACATTCAGCTTTTACATCCAGTCGTTAAATCCTATTAAGACCCTTTGGGAGGAAGATCTTGGGGTTGTCATCTCAGAGGAAGTTTGGGCAGAGATTCTGGATGGTGTGAATAGATCCTCTATTTGTGCAAGACATGGTCTTTTTCAACTCAAGGTGGTGCACTGAACTTATTACACTAAAACTTGACTGGCTAGGATTTATGATGGGGTATCGCCAGCGTGTGATAGGTGTCGGCAATCTCCTGTGAACCTCATAAACATATTCTGGCTTCCTTACATAACAACTGGACTGAGATTTTTAATAATATATCGCGGAAGAAATTGAACCAAATGCTCTTGTGCATTGTTTGGGCTCCTCCCTACTCTTCCCTCTCTCCCTACATCCAAAAGAGATGTCCTAGCTCTCGTCACCTTACTGGCTAGGAGGTTAATACTGATCAATTGGAAATCATCAAAGTCTCCCTCTCACACCCATTGGATAAAGGACATCCTTTACTTTCTCAGACTGGAAAATTTTAGGCTTTCATTAAGCGGTGCCTCCAATATATTTAACAACTCATGGGGCCCATTCATTCCTGATAGAAGCAACGTCTCTACTCATTATGTGCCAATAGTGTCCAGCCCTTTAGTGCCTATTACAAACACTGTTTACTATTGTCTGATTGCTAGTGGGTTTGGTGTATGTCTGTACATACTTTTTGTCTGTTCATGTGGTTTTTATTTTTATTGTTTGATATTTTCTATGATCCCTGGTTACAAAAGGAATATATACTTAATTATTTGTAAAGTCTTGGCTGATACAAGTGTACGTTCTTGCAAAATCCAATAAACAGGTCAACTAGTAATGCACACACAATGTTTCTGCAAGTGATTAATAACTTCCTCGGAACGCTGCTTTGTCACTTTTCGACCCGCCCGCGTTACCCCGCGATATTTTCTGGTAAGCTTACCCGAACCCACACTACCCGCGCATCACTACCCACTTTCCCTCTGTGTAAGCTACAGGCTTGACCAAGTGAGTCTAGGGCTCTAGCTGGCCATCCTAATGATTCTGTGTTTTTCCTCAGTATGACTGACAAGTTACCATGTTGTCCCACCTCACCCACCCAGGA
Organism: Galaxias olidus; assembly: GCA_026901105.3. Lineage (NCBI taxonomy): Eukaryota > Metazoa > Chordata > Actinopteri > Galaxiiformes > Galaxiidae > Galaxias > Galaxias olidus. Next base: position 116,156 of record JAPMUY010010861.1, on the reverse strand, counting down.
GCAGTATGTGTTTGTTCATGATGCCATTCTGGAGGCGTGTCTGTGTGGCAACACAGCCATCCCAGTGTGTGAGTTCAGAGCAATCTACTACAACATCAGCAGACTGGATCCACAGACTAACTCCAGCCAGATCAAAGACGAGTTCCAGGTCAGTGAGACACACACACACACACACACACAAATTATTGTTTATTATCCACTGTCTGGTCTCATTTTATTTGATTCCAGATTTATGTGAATATGCACACGCAAAAATCGAAAAGTAAAAAAAACTAGATTGAACAATATGGATATGGGTCTATACACCCTGCTCTCTCCCTGTAGACCCTGAACATAGTGACGCAGCGGGTGCGTCCATATAACACCCCGCTCTCTCCCTGTAGACCCTGAACATAGTGACTCCAAGGGTGCGTCCAGAGGACTGCAGTGTGGGCCTGCTCCCCCGGAACCACGACAAGAACCGCTCTATGGACGTTCTGTCTGTCGACCGCTGCCTGCCCTTTCTCATATCGGTGGATGGAGAGTCTAGCAACTACATCAACGCTGCCCTCATGGACGTACGTTTGTGTGTGTGTGTGTGTGTGTGTGTAAAGGGTACAAAGTTGTGTTGTGTCCTCACAGTTTCCTGGGCAATCTTATGTTTCTTTGAATGGTGAATGTCTGTAGTGTCTCATGCTAGTCACGTACACTTCGTCCACAGAGCCACAAACAGCCAGCCGCCTTCATCGTGACCCAGCATCCTCTGCCCAACACCACGGCAGACTTCTGGAGGCTGGTGTTTGACTACAACTGCTCCTCTGTGGTCATGCTCAACGAGATGGACACAGCACAGGTACTAACACACATGCTCAACGAGATGGACAAAGCACATTTATAAACACACATGCTCAACGAGATGGACACAGAACAGGTACACACACATGCTCAACGAGATGGACACAGCACATTTATAAACACACATGCGCAACGAGATGGACACAGAACAGGTACTAACACACATGCTCAACGAGATGGACACAGCACATTTACAAACATACTACACACACAGGCTCAGAGTGAGTAGTAGATCTGTCACTATGGCCTTTGTGTATTTTCTTCCAACACCAGCAAACACACACATTCCCACATTCCAGATAACAAATCTGTAAAACGGACGTTGCCTGTAGGCGCAGCACTGCTCAAGGTAATAAATACCATGTTGAGTACATAAAACCATATTTTTTAGTAGGGTTTGTGGTGAAAACTAAAACATGATTTTAGTTTTCCTCACATTTCAGACAGGTCATGTTGGAAAACTTGAAACAACATGAAAAACAACGAAACAGTGTCAACTAGTAAACCTTGAGCAAGAGACTTAGCCATGTGCCGTTGATTCTGCCTTTTTTGAAGCAACAATCCTGTAACTGAAAGCACTTTAAAAGGTGACTACTGTTTATGGTATCATTTTGTTTCTCCACCCCTGTTGTTTTACATGTAGCTGTGTATGCAGTACTGGCCAGAGAAGAGCTCATGCTGCTACGGCCCCATTCAGGTGGAGTTTATCTCTGCCGACATTGACGAAGACATCATTAACCGTATCTTTAGGATTTGCAACATGGCCCGGGTAGAGTTCTTTGCACACACACAAACGCATACTATTAAGGCCTATTCCAACCCTCTGCCCATCTACCATGTATTCCTCTCTCTTCCCCCTCTTTTTTGCAGTAACATATTCTAGCCACTTGCTATTCTCACCATTCACATTGTGAAGCTATGTCATGCCGTGTCATAACTTGCAATTCTGGTCATAGCCAGTGATGTCTTTGACAGGGCTGCCAGCCTCTGTTTTTGTTCTGTGGGATATTGAGTGCAGCAATACACTGGGGTGTAGTTGCTAAACAGTAGCACTGGGTATGTTTGTGTGTTTAAGTAGCTGTAACATCATGATAAGTAACCATGATGAGTTTGAAGCAGTGTTCATTTTGTCAACGAAAATCGGAACTAAAGGTATTCGTTGGCGACCTTTTTTTTCATCACTAAATTGTAACGACAACATAAATTAAAAAATATTCATTGATCTCTGTTCATTATGCCCTGACGAATTGGGACGAGACAAAATAGCTGGCTCTGTTCGGGCAGACAACCTAGATCAAAGTTGCTGTCTCAAGGCATTGGCTGTTTTCTTTTTTAACCATTCATTTAATTGAATAACAAATTGTCCCTGCCTTCATGCATCTTTCTCATTTGATGATTATTTTCCCCTGCTCTGAGTCTGTGTATGTCTGCGCAATTTTGAGCAAATGCCAGGGCATTACAGTACAATTTGAACAAGCTAACGTAACCTTGTGAGAGCTCCAAATCTAGCTAAAACCCTGCAGTTTCTGCCAAGGTAACCGTAAATATAAATGATATTATTGATTCGATAACATAAGGAAAACTTAACGTTACGTGTCATAGTGCCTGCTCTCGCTTTGGAAGCAGTAACACTCACCTCAGAGCGGTGCTACTAACTTCATCATTCAGTTTAGCCAGACTTTAACATCACGGTTATGGTTAACATCAGCCGCTGCCCTCTTGATAATTGCGTTGGGCGCCGCGTTTAAGTGGTTGCATGTGTAGAAGTGTGCATATAAACCAGAGCCATTTATGTTCATTCCCTTTAGGAGTCAGGACTAAAACTAAAACGAAAACTGACTACCACTGATTAAATCTTGACTAAATCAAAAAAAAAATGAAATGACAAAAATGTAACTTTAACACAACAAATATTTTCAGTAAGCAACGAAGACTAAAACGAAATAAAAAATGCTTGTCAAAATTAACACTGGTTCGAAGATGGTGATAACAATGAGGATCATCACAATAATAATGACAGTCTTTTTCCTCTCTCTCTCCAGCCTCAGGATGGCTATCGTCTGGTGCAGCACTTCCAGTTCATTGGCTGGCCAGCCTACAGAGACACGCCCCTCTCAAAGCGCTCTATTCTTCAATTGGTCAGACGTCTGGCCAAGTGGCAGGAACAATACGATGGAGGGGATGGGAGGACCGTGGTACACTGCCTGTAAGTGTCACACACTCTCAAACACTCATGTAGAAACAGTCTCCTTTTGTGGGCTAGTGTAGCTTCATTCTGCACTTTCCAAAAAACAAGATAACTATAGTTTCCTTACTATAGTTTCCTGCTAGAGGATGAACAGCTATTGCTTCTGTGAGCAACTGCTTCGAATTCCCATAGGCAAAGATACAGATGATATATTGCAGCAAAAGGCCAAGAAGACAAACACGGATGGCCTGTGTGTGTGTGTGTGTGTGTGTGTGAATGGGTGAATGAGAGGCAACATTGTAAAGCGCTTTGTTCTATTGAGGTTGAAAAGCGCTATATACAAATGTAGTCCAGTCCGTTTATTCACAGCAACGACGATCATCTAATATGGTTGTTACTTAAGTTTAGATGACACTAAACTTCTCTCCGTCTGGCTGTGTCTTTTTCTTTCTCTAGTACGGGTGGAGGCCGTAGCGGTACTTTCTGTGCCATGTGCAGCATCAGTGAGATGATCCAACAGCAGAACATTGTTGACGTATTCCACACTGTCAAGACCCTGAGAAACAACAAGACAAATATGGTCGAGACGATGGTGAGAACAACACACACACACACACACACACAAAGCACATCCTTGTTTTGTTATCAAAGTGAGTCATTTTACTACACATTTAAATGAACGATTGATAGGTATGCCAACTTCTAACACACAGATGAGAACAAGCAGGCAAACATTTGCATGAATGCACCTACTAACACAGGAAACAGAATATGACATGCAAACAAACACATTGGTATTACATTACAATCATTTAGCAGACGCTTTAATCCTAAGCGAATAACAAAAAAAATATTTTTCAGTATACTATATCACTTTCATTACATTTCGTTACACCCACACAAAGACATACAAGGCAACCAACCTTCAAGCAAATTTTCAGTGGAACAGGTGTTTTGTTATAGTGACCTCCTCAAAGGTTGGTGCACATCTCCAGTGTCAAATTCCACTGCGCTATACTAGCTTATAGAATACAAACGATCATCTCATAAGATAATATTTTGTCTATAGGCATACATATAAAAGGAATGAATCTTGTTTTCTTAATATCTAAAAGGCTATCCTGTGTCCTTGAATTTTTCCATTGTAGGAACAGTACAAGTTCTGCTACGAAGTGGCTCTGGAGGCACTCAGCTCCTTCTGATAGGCGGGTGCAGCAGTTCACCTCTTTAATTGGTCCATGCTGACTCTTTCAACACAACGCTGGACCAAAGAATACACACGCAGTACAAATCCACATCAGACCAGTATGTGTGCCTACATGCATATGCATGCGCATCAGAATGTGTGGGTGTGTGCATTTGTGTGTATGTTTGTAACAACACACTGTATAGAAAAATAACACCATCACACAATTGACTTGTGTGTGCTTTTAGGACAACTGGGACTCTACTTGTACAAAAGAAAAATAAACAGCAACAAATATTGTGGAAAAAATAAAGTTACGCTCAATTTCCTTCTCTTTATGTAATTCTGGGCTGTGACGTGAAAACTGTTCGGTATTTCCTTTTTAGATATAAGGCTTCAATGTTGTTTCCCTCTAATGTAAATTTTAACGACAGACATAAACAAGAACTACATTTTGAAAAAGCTTAACATTTTGAAAAGCTTCAGGTGCATTTAATTTGACAGCACAAAAAGTAGATGCGCCAGAAGGCAGATTAAGTACTCCTCAAGCTTTTAGAATTCAAGTAGATTTGTTAAATATGGATTTTGCCCTAGTCTGCTTTATAATCACAATCAAACCAGCAACAGGAAACTCACCAGAAAACATAAAGATGGCAAAATGGCAGAACGATCAACGTGTATTGGACCATTAAAAAAAAAATCAAAGAGTGATCTTTGTTTGATTTTGATGTAATTTTTGTTTTTGTTTTTGACACGGTGGTGCCAGTTATATTTGTTTTCTTGCACGAATACCAGTTATTATAGGCTTGGTTATGTTCAGGTATTGTGGCTCAATTTCTAAAGACATGATTTCAGAGCCATGCTTGAATCTTGAATTGCGTGAACTATGGAATTTTGAAACACAAAGCAAGAGGATTACAGAAGGGACTCCCAACTATTTAAATAAACCAATTAAAAAACAACAGTGTTTGTCAGGTCATTTAATTCCTGTGCCATAGATCTTATACAAAACGAAAATAAAAAAAATGAAGGTATAGAAAATTGAGGCAAGTACGTTGTTTATTTAAGTATTGTTGTACCGATTGCAGATTGAGAATCGTTGCCATCCATACTACAGGCAAAACACAGCTAAATCCAACTCTACAGTGAACTTTGCAAGCTATCCACCAGTTTTTACTGTGCTGTCTGTCCTTCAGAAGAGTGTATTTCACAACATGAGCTGTGATTTACAGAATTAGAAGATAGGAAGGTTTTGAGCAGAGCCTTATATAGAAAAAGTCCTGGCAAAGGTCTCTTTGATTGTTTGCATCTTGAAACCATTTCTATTCCCAGGCAATATTAGCTTGTTGGATCTGCTTTGTTAGGAATAGGGAACAAAGTTGATCTTAGCTTGAAGATGGTTCTGGTAAATTTTGGTTTTGATGGATTTTGGGCTGGGATTTCACTGTATGGTCAACTAGTAGAAATAAATACCATGACGGGACAGTATTATTTTTATGATCCACGTTATGTATAATATATTAAATTTTTCGTTGTTTTCTTTACTCATTTACTAAAATGTATAATTTTTTTTTTTTTATTTGTCTAGAAAGTTATATATAGATCTGGTAATGCCATTGGTTGTTTTGTTGTTTGATATGTGATTACATGAAATAAAGGGACCAAAATATTGAACATGAGTACATTTCCTGTTTCGTACAATATTCATTCACAACCAAATCGACTTGCGTAAACAAGTCATTCCCGTTCGTCAACATAAAACATTAGTTGCCATAATGAATCAAACAATCCAAAGATCAATATACAACAAAAAAAAGTATGCTTTATTTAACCGCTTATTTCCTATGAACACATGTATATGTATGAGGCAGGGGATTAGTATATGTATGAAGGACGAAGCTGCACCTTTGCGTGATTAGGATTAATCAGAGACTAACTGGGAGAGGCTCTTTTTGTCATGTTATCTTTACTCACACACTGTTCGATACACCTAGCCGCACACCATGGATTCAGGGTCCCTTGTCAGATGTCCACTATCACATACAAGCAGTTGCAATGAGTGAGAGGGGGGGAGCTGACACTAAAGGCGGGTCCGTATAATTTCTCAAAGTATTTTTTAATGACAAACTATACTCCTTTTCTTGTTTATTGAAGCATTTTCTTTGAAACTACAATATATTTAAGTAATTGATGATGTTCACAGGTGTGCATCTCAGATTAGGCCCTTTCCGACTGCAGGAACTTTCCCCAGTAACTAGGAACCAGGGTCTAAATTAAAGGGACCCTAATGTAAGATTTGGAATATTTCTTTGCATTCTAGCATTGTTAGACAAAGACAATGAAATTGCGAAGTTGTGAGATAGAATATTCCGGTGCCATGCCAGGCAGAGAAGATGCTAGCTCTAGCTGCAGTTACCGGCCGGTAAACAGACGAGCTCATAGTCCTAGCCTTTTAGACTGACTAGCGATCACAACAAGTCCTTGTCAACTAGTGATTCACGATTAGCTAGTTGAGCAACTTCAATTGTCCGTTTTTCTTAAAATGCCCAACGAAAATACAAACGTTTCAGTCGAAATTAAAACATAATTCTAATTTAACCAACATAAAATTAAACAAAACAAAATTAAACTTTGATGATAAACTTATTATTTCTGCAGGAAAAGCGACAAACAAACAGTGCCAGCGTCCTCTCCTACAGCGTCGCCATAGCAATATCATATCTCTTCGAATCGCACCATATCAGCACGCGATCAAAACTGTACAGGCCTGCGACACTAAATACACAGTCGTCTACTGTCTTCAGTGTAAATGCTTGTTTAATAGGACACTCGTTTTACCAATTTAATATTTTTTTTACTAAACTGCTGCTTGCCAGTTTGCCGTTTTATCAACCATTCAGTATTTTCATTTTGACAATGATGTTTCGTAATGTTCGATTTGGACGTTTCAATCCTGCTATGCCTGTTTCATTAAACAAATAAAGAAGTTTGTTTTGCAGCAATCTAGACATAAACTAAATGGTGCCTTTGAGATGGTCATAGTTAACAACTCACACTTTCAGCTAGCTAACTTTGGTTCACTTTGCTTTCCAATTGAAGGCACCAAAATTATTTTTAACGTTAAACAAATACAACTTAACTCACATTCAGTACGTAGTGTCTCACAAAGTTGTGGGTTTATGCCAGGTGCCGGTGGAATGTGGTGAATGACGATACACTTGTGTGACTTCTAGAGCTATCGCGAGTCCATGGAACACTCACTCGGACGGGAGCATATTGCTCCTTCATTCGAAGTCCACCAGAGGGCATAATCTCTTTCCCCATGCATGGTCTATGGGCAAATTAAGCGTGTAACAAATACAATAAAACTCCAACGGACATTTTGGCGTTGCAATGGAAGCAAAATGCTCAAAACTATGACCGTAGTTAATGCTTATAGAGGCTAAGAATATAACAAGATGTGAACGTCATCACTGACGCGTCACATAATAAACGGCAGTAGCCTAGTTCACTCAACAAGTTTCTGTTGTGCAAATGACTAGATCAGTTTAGTTCATGTTTTTATTTAGAACAGAACTAATATTCCAGATGTAGAAAGAAATTAAACATTTTGGATTCTATAGCAACATTTCAGTATTATGTCTCACTGTGTTGATACCAGTCAGTGTTTCACACAATGTCAGCCAGCTGCCAGATTAACATTAGTACTTGAGTCTAACAATACACCAAATAATACCTTCAAAGAACAGCGAGTTCAGAGAGATCTCTGCAGCAACTGGGTAGGTCAGCGCATTGTCAGTTATTGCGGTCACAGTGCACATTTATTGTGTATTTTATCATTTCGAATGTGCCCCTGCCAATTGGAGATGAAGATCAGAACTGTTTATTTAAAAATTTAAATTCTGATGTGCAGTATGCTACAGCCTTGGAACCAGTATTGTGGAAGAATACAAGTCTTCAGGTTTGTTTTGCATACCAGGTTGTAAGCATTTATTCAGTATGAAACAGAATCCAATAATGGACAAAGGAAATATAACTCGTTTGTCGATGGACCCTCCAATGCCAACCACTGCCGGTAGAGAGCAGTTCACTACCTAGGTTGAGGGCCCCCAGCCAGAGTCTGCACAGAATACTTAAAATAAACAGGTGATAAAAGAACTGGGTGACTCAGTCCCGAACCAACTGATTAGACATGGATGTATTAGTATTCATAGAACATGCGAAACATGATTATGTCATTGTAATAATGGCAATCCATAAACAATACAAATCAGAATATGTAAATATATGATTCCTTCAACAGTATGAGTTAGGTTAGGTCGTGATCGATTTCCAACTTTTTTAAAGTCTGACCTGCCGATTCCGATTTTGGCCGATTCCGATTTTTTCAAGAAAATTGTATGTTCACAATAAATTCAGAAATAACTAAAATGTTCTCAAAATAACTACTACAGGTTACAGGACTTTCTCTCATTCTCACTCAACACATATTTTTAAACATCACACATTGAAAACATGTGCTAGGCTATACAGGACAAAACATTTTTCTTTTTTAAAACCTTTAACTAAAAATGAAGTAAATATGCAATACATAATAGAAACCCAATATTATAACAAGGAACCTTAAGGTTGTTAAGGTAGTATAGTCCTAATGCAATTACTTGAACGTTAAGGGCAAGTTTTTATTCACAAACAATTCTCTACCTTGTCACTAGATAGTCTTTTTTTTCTCTCATCAACCACATGTCCAGCCAAGCAAAACAAGCGCTCACTGCTGTCAATGCTTGTACACGGTGCAGAGAGGTAGGTTCGGGCAAGTGGAACAAGGGCAGGGAACAATATGGGGTCATTATTGTAGCAAAACTACACTACTCAAAACAATTAAGGGAACCGCATGAGTTTGGGCATTGTCCTGCACCAGGAGGAACCCAGGGCCCACTGCACCAGCGTAAGGTTTGGCAATGAGTCTGAGGATTTCATCCCAGTACCTAACAGCAGTCAGGGTACCATAGCAGCATAACGTTCACCACTGTGTCTCCAGACTCTTTCACATCTGTCACATGGGCTCAATGTGAACCTGCTCTCATCTGTGAAGAGAATGGGGCGCCAATGGAGAAGCTGCCAATTCTGGTGTTCTCCGGCAAATGCAAATCGAGCTGCACGGTGCTGGGTTCTGAGTTTGGTCAGAAACATGCACATGAGTAGCCCACTGGAGGTCATTTTGTAGGGCTCTGGCATTGCTCCTCCTGTTCCTCCTCGCACAAAGGAGCAGATACTGGTCCTACTGCTGAGTTGTTGCCTTTCTACGGCCCTGTCCAGCTCTTCTTGTGTAATGGCTCGTCTCCTGATATCTCCTCCACACTACTTGCGACAGCATGTAAGGATGTGCCATCCTGGAAGAGCTGGACTACCTGTGCAACCTGAATGGGCTGCAGGTATCGCCTCATGCTACCAGGAGTGACAAGAGCACTAGCAAAATGCAAAACATAAAATCAGTCAGCAAGGATCAGGAGAGAGAAATGGCCCATGGCCACTACCTGCAAAACCCTTCCCTTTTTGGGGGTTGTCTTGCTGTTGCCTCTCCTGTCCACCTGTTGTCGCTTTCATTTGCGCCAAAACAGGTGAATTCGATTCACAATCACTTGTGCTTCCAAACTGGACCGGTCGATATTGCAGAAGTTTAATTGACTGGGTGATTGAGTGTTCTCTTAATTTTTCTTTGAACAATGTATTTGCAAATCCGAATGGAGAGTTGTGTATCTATCTCAATCCGTGCATGCGTGATAAGATTGACAAATGTGCAGTGGTGGACAAAGACCGCAAATATTGTACTTGAGTGAAAGTACAGATACCCTTTCTAAATTTTACTCTACTAAAAGTAGAAGTCTTCAATTCAAATTTCTACTTCAAAGTACAAAAGTGCCTGCTTTCAAAAAGTATCAAAAGTAAAAAGTACTATTATTTAGTAGGCCTATGTTTATGTTTATCAGGGGTTGCTGACAAACAGAATACAGTAGGCAAACTTTCTTATATATTGAAAAAACCCATTAATTTTAAACAGGCTGCCCTTTTAATATTTATTTAAGTTGCCTATGTGTAGGCCTGTGTGTGTGAGTAACCCTTAATTGTGTACCTTAAATATGTGATTGGCTTAACAAATATTTTTTTAAACCTTTCATGCATGAATTATGATGCCTTTGAGCAGAATGTTTCCCCTACTGTTTTAGAAGTGCTAGGGGCTTTCAGAAACATGGGGACATTTTTAAGTATGTAAAAATTTTAAACATTTAAGATGTGCAGATGTTCACTCTAGTGGACAAGATGCATTCCATACTTTAAATGTTGCCCTATAATATCAAACCAGGACATATGGAGTGATCCATTCATCCATCCATTTTCCGCCACTTATCCGGGGCCGGGTCGCGGTGGCAGCAGGCTAAGAAGGGTAGCCCAGACGTCTCTATCCCCAGCCACGCTTTCCAGCTCCTCCTGGAGGATCCCGAGGCGTTCCCAGGCCAGATGAGATATATAATCTCTCCAGCATGTTCTGGGTCTACCCCAGGGTCTCCTACCGGTAGGGCGTGCCCGGAAAACCTCCAACGGGTGGCGCCTAATCAGATGCCCGAACCACCTCATTTGGCTCCTTTCGACGCGATGGAGCAGCAGCTCTACTCCGAGCTCCCTCCGGATGACCGAGCTCTTTACCCTATCCCTAAGGCTGAGCCCAGCCACCCTACGGAGGAAACACATTTCAGCCGCTTGTACTCGCGACCTCATTCTTTCGGTCACTACCCAAAGCTCATGACCATAGGTGAGGGTTGGAACGTAGACCGACTGGTAAATCGCGAGCTTCGCCTTTCGGCTCAGCTCCTTCTTCACCACGACGGTCCGGTACAACGCCCACATTACTGCTGATGCTGCACCAATCCGCCTGTCAATCTCACGCTCCATTTTTCCCTCACTCGTGAACAAGATCCCGAGATACTTGAACTCCCTCGCTTGGGACAGCAACTCACTCCCAACTCCGTCATGTTTGGTATCAAAACGTCCACCATGACATTTTGTAAACTTTGCGAACGCTATATAGAACATATTCCTGGTATACATTTGTAAATAGAAACGAAACTATTTCAGGTAAGCTGGCTGGCAACCGTTATCACATAAGTGAGACAATCAATACCTCTGGTCACTGGCCTGTGGCCAATCAGGTGACCCCAGGCATCCTTCCCTACACCCCTTTCTCAGACTAGCTTAAATAGAATCCCCAACCAGGAAACTTGGCTTTTAAGATCCGCACGTACAGTTAGGCCCAAAAATATTTGGACAGTGACACAATCTTCATGATTTGGGCTCTGCATGCCACCACATTGGATTTGAAATAAAACAACTACAACGGAATTGAAGTGCAGACTTTAAGGTTTAATTCAAGGGGTTGAACAAAAATATATGATTAAACATGTAGGAATTTTAGCTATTTTTATACAAACGCCCCTCATTTCAGGGGCTCAAAAGTAATTGGACAAATAAACATAACCCCAAGTAAAATGTTACTTTTCAATATTTTGTTGAGAATCCTTTGCAGGTAATGACTGCCTGAAGTCTGGAACCCATGGACATCACCAAACGCTGGGTTTCCTCCTTTGTGATGCTTTGCCAGGCCTTTACTGCAGCGGTCTTCAGTTGTTGCTTGTTTGTGTGTCTTTCTGCCTTAAGTTTTGTCTTGAGCAAGTGAAATGCATGCTCGATTGGGTTGAGATCTGGTGATTGACTCGGCCATTGCAGAATATTCCACTTCTTTGCTTTAAAAAACTCCTGGGTTGCTTTTGCAGTATGTTTTGGGTCATTGTCCATCTGTACTGTGACGCGCCGTCCAATCAACTTTGCTGCATTTGGCTGAATCTGAGCAGAAAGTATATCCCTATACACTTCAAAATTCATCCGGCTGCTTCTGTCTTTTGTCACATCATCAATAAACACAAGTGACCCAGTGCCATTGGAAGCCATGCATGCCCATGCCATCACACTGCCTCCACCATGTTTTACAGAAGATGTGGTGTGCTTTGGATCATGAGCTGTTCCAATTCTCCTCCAAACTTTCTTCTTCCCATCATTCTGGTACAGGTTGATCTTAGTCTCATCTGTCCAAAGAATGCTGTTCCAGAACTGGGTTGGCTTCTTCAGGTGTTTTTTGGCAAAGTCAATTCTGGCCTTTCTATTTTTGAGGCTGATTAATGGTTTGCACCTTGTGGTGAATCCTTTGTATTTACTCTCATGAAGTCTTCTCTTTATGGTAGACTTAGATACTGATACACCTACTTCCTGGAGAGTGTTCTTCACTTGAGTGGATGTTGTGAAGGGGTTTTTCTTCACCATGGAAAGGATTCTGCGATCATCCACCACTGTTGTCTTCCGTGGACGTCCAGGCCGTTTTGAGTTCCCAAGTTCACCAGTGCACTCTTTTTTTCTCAGAATGTACCAAACTGTTGATTTGGCCACTCCTAACATTTCTGCTATCTCTCTGATGGATTTCTTCTTTTTTTCAGCCTCAGGATGGTCTGTTTCACCTCCATTGAGAGCTCCTTTGACCGCATGTTGTGTGTTCACAGCAACAGCTTCCAAATGCAAACGCCACACCTGGAATCAACTCCAGACCTTTTAACTGCTTAATTGATGACAGGTTAATGAGGGAAGAGCCCATGCAGCGTTGTTATTTTTTTTTGCAGCCTTCTGAGTCAATTGTCCAATTACTTTTGGTCCCTTGAAAAAGAGGCGGCTACGTATTAAAGAGCTGTAATTCCTAAACCCTTGCTCCAATTTGGATGTGAATACTCTCAAATTACAGCTGAGAGTCTGCACTTTAAGCCCATATTGATTATATAATTGTATCCTGAATATGTTTTCGTAAACAGCTAAAATAACAAAACTTGTGTCACTGTCCAAATATTTTTGGGCCTAACTGTAACCTAGGAAGGCCGCCCTGCGTTGCATGGGTTGATAAAATTGCACCCAACCCTATTCCTTGACCACGTGTCTGCAAGCAACTCTTTGAACACTACTCACTACAAGACCGGAAAGCTCCTTGCACACATTCTAACTAAACCACTTCAGAGCAAAGAAACCTTTATTCAAACCACGTTCGGGACTTCACAACTTCCACCGTTTTCCGAAGTGATTCAGAGCTTTTAACCAAATCTACTGAGTCAGAGGACCCGCTGGATCACCCAAACGGAACCAGCGCACCTTTGTCCTCCTTCCCAGAAGAGGACAATTAACACGTCAAAGAAGACCCAAAACCCACGTTTCTTTTCCATGTTTATTCAAACAAGGAACTAACTTTCAGAACTTTACCACTAAAACCACAGACCGCTTCTCGATCAAGCCGCAACCGGCGGGCCGAGAATCAAAAGTCACTCCTTTGTTAGGCAACGCCACCTATCATCTCAAAGTAACGTCAAGCCCACTTTTACATTGAGCGTTTGATGCTAAAGCTTAGGCAATTTATGCTGTGTTGTGCTTATCATAATTTGTCAATATTTTAACTGTTATACTGTGTATGTTTAGATACTAACCACTTTAGTTTATCAACGTCATCATTTAGTCATTCTTTGTAGTACTGTAATTTTCATGTGTTTTTAGACAAGTAAATGAATAGAATTGCTTTGCAATCAATCCCAGCTGTGTCATATCTTCGTTTTCATACAATCATTTATTCTCGTAGCATAGAACGTCACTACTTCAGAATTGAGACTAAAACTTCAACTACTTATTAAATTAATGCCAAATCAGACCTGGTTTCCCATCGAGCCATGCAATAAGCTAAAGTCTTTGGGTGGTGCCCCCTTAATTATTTGATATGACTTTTTAATCAGATTGATCGATTATAATATTAATTTATGAATTAATTGATAATCTACAAAATTGGTAAAGAGTAATTCACACACAAGAAGTAGTAAACCAGTAACCCTACACTGTATACATCAGTTCTGTATACACCATTAAAGATAGAAATGTATTATTACTGTGAACAGAGACTTGGGGCCAGAACACACAAATTTATGATGCAGAAACTTAACGCTGCTTACCTTTGTCCTGCACGGCCGTTTGTGTTCCCCATGCCACAAGTCTCACAGCATTCAGTCGCAGACAAATTATTTCTTTTTTACCCCCTCGCAACGCCAATTATGTTGTGTATTATTCAATTAGAAGAAGTTACAACCCCATACAAAATATTGGAAGTCTGAAGCCAAAGTTTCAGAAGAATAGGTTTTATTCAGCCTGAATAACATATGCATGCAACAAAGATCTACTACTACTCCTACAATCTACTCTCTACTACCTTGTACATTCACAGTTCGTCTTTTTTAAACATATTCCTTCAAGTTAGCCTTTCCCATATTTTTGGCAACTCCCCAACATGCAAATTAGACATGCCCTTTTTCCAATCACCTCTGACCCATCTGTTTTCTGAGGCCTGCTTGTCCCCTAAACCTTAAAGTTTACTCCTCTTTACAACTAGCCCCATCCTTACCTATCATAAACTAAGGAAGCAGAGTCCATTAACTCCCTTTTCTTATCTTTGTACATCTGTTCACTCCCGACATCTGCTGACCTGGGACGCTCATCTTTTCTCAGGGTAATATAAACAATGATGTCTTGGAAGAGTCTGTTATAATCATTCTAGGTTTCCTATCATGCTTACTTTTACGACTATCAGCATCCTGCACTCCTCTCTGTCCTACCTCCATTTGGTGCCCTTAATTATCCTGGGGCCTAGATTAGCATCTCGACAGGCATCTAAATCCTCTAGTTACTTAAAGCTAATACTAACCTTTAGTATTGTTCCACATACTTGATTACAAAACAGGTATCTACTTTTTAACACTAAATATACCATAATGATGAAAATCTAGAGTGAGATGGGTCTGCTACTGTATTTATAGAGTAGCTAATGCGGGTGTGCGTGACCCTTAAAGTCTCACGAGCCTTGTTGATTGCAAGGTGCTGTGGTTTAAGTGTTCAGAGGATGATGTGCACTCTAAGAGTGTTTCCCATAGAGAGGAGTCGAACGTATCGACTGTAATAGAACCAAACCACAGCTTCTTGCTGTCGGTACAGGTTGACTTGACTCATAAAAACTGCCGAAGCGAGTCTGGCTCTAGTACTGATCCTGCCAGGGCGTTTGTGCAATCTCTGCAGGTCGGTGTGATCTGTGCCAAGGATCCCAAAGACTGAGTCGATGAGTATTCAAATAAATGTAAAGCATGATACATCCCCATGTGTGGTGGGTGAGGCTGAGGATTGGGAAAGTCAATATTTGACCATCATACTGTTAACGATCACAGAGGACAACATTATGCTCATAATAACAAATGCACTGGCAAAAAATAACGCACTGCTAATAATGCAACACAGCAGACTACTGGCTATATTTGATCAACTAGGCCTACTTGTTTTAACGACCACGGAGGACAAAGTAACTGTGTTCATAACAGCAATTCTATGCACTATACTCGTAAACAATAACGCACAGCTATATGTGGCAGGTGGTTAGGAATTGTTGGGTTCAAGTATTGGCAATCCCACATATTTAAACACAAGCCTTGGTTATATGCCAATACGTTTTTTTATTTCCGTTTCCATTGCAAATGTAACCAATCTACACTCAAATAAATGACTTGTTGACTCTCATTAAATTCATCTCGTCAACAGGATCCACACAATTGTATTATGTTAGTTCAATGCAAAAATTATAAGTTCATCTAAACCAAAAAAACGAATTTAGTTAATTAATTCAACACCATTAAATTGTTACTCCATCTTAAATCATGTTTCATATCATAATCATATGCTGTTAATCCAACACGTATCTTATCACGCAATTGGATGATGATGATTAAGCTGATTTTCGTAAGATGAGCATTAATGCACTTGTACAGAATGCTGTCCTAGCACGTGAACAAGATGTTGCATTTCCCAGTGCAGTTGATTACACCTGACATCTCCTCAGCGTTGCATTAGCTTTAGGGACATAGCTCTTCGCAGTAAGACTGTGAAGGTCTCAATTGCATATATTAGCAAAATATGGTGCACAGTCCCTGGACTAAAAAACATTAGTAACCCTTTCCAAAGGATTCTAGCTATAAACCCAAACCTCACATAATTATTAGAATAATAATAATAATACTAGGCCACAGTTGCATTAAACAGGTAGATAATAACTAATATCCCACAATGCCATTGCTCCAATCACCATTCATGAGCAATAGAGAGCCTAACTCCTCCCCTTCTGGTTGACCACCATGGGACCTTATTTCAGACAAAATATGTATGGTAGTCAACGGCGAGAGAAAACATATCTTTTTATCTCTAATTAATAGTGCCATGAAGTACTGATGTTTGTCAATTTGAAAGATAGTTTTGCACGTCATGAAAGTCGCAGTTTGTCGTAAAACATTTGAAGTATAAGACTGTCAAAATACGTAATTAGAAAGACTATAAACTGAACAGCGGTATTAGGGCTAATGTTAGCTAGCTGACGTGACTCGTTTAACACTCACCGAAACCTTGTAGAGCAGGTCCCTTATGCTAGCTCTTACTGAACCCACTAACTCTCCTTTCACATAGCTGCCGCTCTGATCTTGGGCAACTTGTAATGATTTTCACGTCTTTTAATACTTTCCCCCTCGTTCTGGGAAAAATAACTCAAATGTGCCAAAGTGACGTACACTGTGCAAGATGAGAGATGTAGTTCACTGAGAACACAAAACTCAAAATTACTTTCATGTTTTACGACAAACTGCAACTTTGACAGCAAAATGGACGCACAATAGAATCTTTTAAATTGACAAACGTGTTATTCATGGCACAATTCTAACGGGATCAAAAGATAAGTTATCTCTCGCCGTTGACTACCATACATATTTTTTTTCCAAAATAGGGTCCGATGGTGGTCAACTGGAAGGGGAGGACTTAGGCTCTATATTGCAGTAAGGCATTGTGCATGTATTTCTCACACTATTGTCGACTCGAACTGCATTTTGTTGCTCATATTGTTAAATGTAGCTTTTTTTTAGCTTAGATAGGATGGCTATTTAATGGTTATTTCATGACTCATACATTTTGCAGTTGTCCAATATTTGTCAGTTTACTACTATTAAATTAGTTGGATATGTGTTTGATGGATAGCCTGTTTCTTTCTGTATTCAATATCTGTATAAACAACATTATTGTCACTACCTTTCATTATTGACTTGTCAGTAAAAAAAAAAAACAGCTTTACATGCTTCTTATCAGCAGAGCAGTCTTCCGGCCTCATGGGGCGATCATTATGGGGCATCAGCCTGATATTATCCTTCCTCATACATACCACACATACATGCACTAGCCCTGCATCAATAGAATACACACATGGAATAACCATGAGTGACCTCTCACAGTATGTTGAGATTGAGGGCAAAGGTTTAGGTGAATTGAGCATGGAGATAGACAGAGCTGGTCTCTGACGCCAGAGCTATTTCTGCTAGCTCAGAACTTCTTCTGTCTTGTCTCATCTCACTGATTGCAATTTATCCTCCACTCTGCTTCTTTCTTTTATTTATTTATTTATTTATTACTGAACCGCCAGTCCATCATCCCTCTCTCCTTCTCTCTGGAAGGGTTAACAGACATTGACTTAGAAGATCAAACCAGGGAGTTTTAGCTCCCCTTTGAAAGGTGCTACTGAATGAATACTAAAGCCAGGGAAGTGAGATCAGACACTAGCTAGATACCTGTGTCAGTCTGAGTGTGTCAGGGCCTCGTTAAAAATAGATGAAAAGTGCTGACAGGCCAGTCATACTGACAGGCCTGCTACGCTGCTGTTCAACACCTATACCCCCATCTTCCCTTAGGGGAAAAAAACAACCTGCTCTGTCCATATACACACTAGTACTACATGAAAAACAGCAATCTAGTTATACAGTACATATAAATAATCATACTCACAATATTGAAAATGTAATTTTAAAGCTCGCTCGCTATTTGCTCATTTGAAGTTTGCAATTTAAGTAAAGTAGCTTGTAAGGCAATGGTATATTGTCTGTTTATATAGGCTTGATCTTGCAATCAAAATACACATTTCACAAGAGTACATTTAAAATGTTAAAATTGTTCTTAAAAATGTTTGCAACATTTATATGCAGGCTTTTTGATCGGTATAGTGACAGCATCATGGACACGTTTCCTCAATAGCTAATTGAAATTTAAAATGTATTCTAATTTCAAAATGTTCATGTGTTGAATATACTGTTTTAATCAAGTATTTTTATTTACAGTATGTGGTTGTATGTTTATGGTGCTCACTAAAACGGGACTACTGATACCTTATTACAGGCAATTTTTGTTCCCTGAAAAACAAACCAGTCAAACTATCCATGAATGCCGACAAGACTACTAAAGATTTGTCCAACCTTGAAAATGAAAAACACTTAAACAATCAGGTTTCCTCAAAGGGTTTGGCACTAGAGCGGTAGAAAGGAATATGGGGTTGCGAAACTGCGGAACCCTGTTTTAATCGTATTGTTCTTCCACCGTTTTTCAGGGTTTCACCCACCTCCCATGGCTCGTTTTTATGAAACTCGGCAGGCTAATAAAGGTATATGCCAAACGGAAACAGCACTTTTGGGGTCCATATAGCCATTTCTCTAGCGCCACCATTGGGTCAAAGTTGCAATTTTCAAACGCTAGTAACTTTGCCCCTGACTGTCCTATAGACATGAAACAGGTATCGGATGATTACCATTTTAATTTCTGCCCACTAGATTGTCCACTATGTTGAATTTTCTGAATAACCTACTTTGAGAACTATTCTTAGGCTGTTTGTCTGATTTCCATGACAATTCACAAGTAGCATCTGTGGATAGTGCCCACCAATAATTATTAAAACAATTCTGACATTTCAAAACACCAGACATCATATACCAACTTCCTACTGCCTTCACTTTAATAGTAAGTGAAGGCGTATCTCCACAATCGAATCCACGATTGTCACCAATCTTGGTACATATATTTGGAAGACCTGGGCATCTCGGGGTCTGCGCTCTCCATGCTTGCATCCTACCTGACGGGCCAATCATACCAGGTAGCCTAGAGAAGGTTGGTCTCAAAATCGTGCAGCATCTCGACCGGGGTCCCACAGGGCTCAGTCCTGGGCCCTCTCCTCTTCTCTCTTTATCCAAAGTCACTGGGCTCGGTCATACTGGCACATACATACAGGCACTGGCCTGTCCTATCACTGCTACGTGGACGACACTCAACTAATGTTCTCCTTCCCTCGCTCTGATACCCAGGTGTTGCAACGCATATCGGCATGCCTGACTGATATCTCAGCATGGATGGCAGCTCACCACGTGAAGCTCAACCCTGACAAAACAGAACTTCTTTTTATCCCCGGGAAGTCCAGCCCGTTCCAAGACCTAACCATCACCGTTGATAACACTGTGGTCTCCTCCTAAAAGTACAGCAAAGAACCTGGGGCTCACCCTGGATGACCAGCTGTCCTTCTCAGCTAACATTGCGGCAGTAACGCACTCCTGCAGATTCCTTCTCTACAACATCGGGAAGATACGGCCCTTCCTTACAAGAGAGGCTGTGCAGGTCATAGTCCAGGCCCTTGTCCTCACACGCCTGGACTACTGCAACTCTCTCTCGGCTGGGTTGACTGCGAGTGCCATCAACCCCTTTAGCTCATCCAGAACGCGGCCGCTCGTCTGGTCTTCAACCTCCCAAGTTCACTCACACTACTCCTCTACTTCACACGCTGCACTGGCTGGTAGCAGCATGCATCAATTTCAATTCACTTGTCCTAGCCTATCGGGCGATGACTGGAATTGCACCCTTCTACCTACAGTCGATGCTCAGACCCTACACTCCATCCCGATCACTGCGCTCTGCCACTGGATGTCGCCTTGTCGCCCCCTCACTCCGTGGAAAGGGCAGCCTGGCACCTCGTTCACAACTTTTCTCTGTCCTTGTCCCTCAGTGGTGGAATGACCTCCCCTAAAACATTAGGACCGCAACATCTTTGTACACTTTCCGACTCACTTGTTTCGACTGCACTTCGGCTCTTAAATGTGACGCTGTGTCTACCTAGCACTTCTACTTGATATACTAAGCAATTGTTTGCACACAGAAATTGTTTGTAGTTGGTTTGTGATGGTTCTGTTTTATATCCTGATGTTTAATATAGCACTTGCTTAGTTCTTATTTAGATGATTAGGTCAGGGATGCACTTATTTTATCTACCTGACTTGTGGTTTTTACCTTATCTTTTTGTAGGCACTAGTTTTTGTAAGTCGCTTTGGATAAAAGCGTCTGCTAAATTAATGTAATATAATGTAATTGGTAAGACGGGAAAAAGACATATGTTGTGTCTGGCGCCAATCGGCCATATGGGGGCGCTACACCAGAAAATCATTTAAATCTTCATTACTCCTGAATGCCAACAGATATTTACACTAAAATTGGTGTGTAGCATGAGTGTAACAGGTTGTTGTGCTGCAATCAATAGGAAGTTGGTAGTCACAACCATGTGACCACCACAGGCCAATGAAATTCAAGACATAAAACAAGGTCATTAGAAATACTTGAGCTCCATCAAGTTGGTCAGTACAAAGTCATAAATACATCCAGTAAACTAAACAAATGTAGGCCTTGTCAGCCATTGGGGGGTGCTACAGTGCAATGTCAAACTTGATTTTCAAATAAGCCATATCTCTGTGCTCCTTTTAGCTAGAGTCACCACATTTGTCTCAAAAAATGCTTTGCATTGAGAGAAACAAAATTGCCTCTTGCACCTATGAGCTCCCTCGTCTTGGTTTCTTGCTATTTTGCATAGTTTGAATCGGATCCAAAACGAACCCAAAACAAACTAGTTTGTCTGATTTCCACAAAGCCTCACAGGTAGCAACTTGGTGTGTAGTGTGAGTGTAATGTTGGAGGCCATTCTGTTGAGCTGGGTCCTGCTGCTTGGTCCCATCACTGCTTGGAATCACTGCTTGCAGCTATATTAATAATATTGAAGGGGTCATATAATGATAATTTTCAGGTTCATACCTATATTTAGGAGTTCTACTAGAATAGGTTTACGTGTGTTAATGTTCAAGAAACAATAAATTTTTTCCAAACTGCCTGGGTCTGCAGCACCTCCATTGATCCTCTGTCTGAGACGCTCTGTTTGAGCTCTCTTTAATGTCTGTTTAATGCCCCCATCCCGACGAGCCCAGTCTGCTCTTATTGGTCAGCTGGTCAAACAATGGGAATTTGCCTTCGCATGGACAAAAACAGCGTTTTCTCGACAGAGCGAAACCACTATCCAAAATTCCTGGCCTCCGCTCTGACTGGGTCTGTTTGAGGGCTTGCCAAACTAGCCGCAAGGTGGGCATTATGCAAATGTGAAACTTAGTCACGTAGATAAGTTACGAAAGAAAACGCCGGACTAAAAACGAGGCGTTTCAGGCAGTTCAGGAGTAGTGTTTTCTGTGAGAGAGAGTGCCCTCCTTTTGCCGTGGACTCTAGGCTTTGTAACCTTTCAGACCTTTTACATGCACAAAAAGCTATATCACATACTAAAAGAAAGGGAAAAACCCAAAAAGCATAATAGGTCCCCTTTAATTTATTTGATTTATATGGTGCTTTTCTGACACTAAAATACGCTTCACACGATAGGCCTACATAGTAAACATGGCAACAAACTATTAAACAGATAAAGGGAGAACAGACTGAAAGCAACAGTTCAAAATAAATTAAGAAAAAACAAACTATTATAACAAAAAGGGCAGAATATCATTAGAAGGATAGAACAGGTTTCTAAACAGAGTTAATAAGCCTTTCCGTATGTTACGGCCTAGTGTATGTAAATATGTTTATATGTACGTGGCCGTATTGTATGTGTTTGTGCCCTCCTTTTCTCCACACTCTATCCTTCAGTCAGGTTGACACACCTCCATGGCCACGCCCCTTCATCACCCTACATTCCGTGCAGCTGTGAGCGGCTAGGACAACAGGTCTGCAGCGCTACAAGTATGACGGGAGTGGCAGACCGGAGGGGAGAGGGAGAGAGAGCGAGTGCTTTGTTTTTCTGTGTGCAAAGCTAAGACGATTATTGTTATTTGCTAATGACGTTGTGTGATACCCCATGTTGTTGCTATTTTTGATAGCTTGTATTTGTAATGGTCGCCATGAGGCATACACTTTGTTATTGTTAAGTCTGGCACTCGGTGTCACCTTCTGTTCTGAGCACATCCCGCACAGGGTCAGCTTGACTAGGTAAGAAACCCTGGGGTTTACTCTTCCTTCACGCAGGTGCTATATGTTATATACACTAGGTAAGGAACGGGTGCCACCCCTTGTGTTTTGAAGCTAGTTAGAGATTTGGATAGGTAGTCAGAGAGGTTTTTGTTCTATGGTTTTGTTTGTTTTGGCGCCGTTCATTGTCCTGCTGCTCCCTGTGTGGCGATCACAATAAATAAATTACTGTACACTACACCTTTGCCTATTGTGTTGCGTACGTCACCTCCCACAACTACTTATGGACAAATGTTAGACCCTTATTACCTAGGCGCACACGACGTGAA
Source organism: Galaxias olidus (assembly GCA_026901105.3). Classification (NCBI taxonomy): domain Eukaryota; kingdom Metazoa; phylum Chordata; class Actinopteri; order Galaxiiformes; family Galaxiidae; genus Galaxias; species Galaxias olidus. Next base: position 93,337 of record JAPMUY010010861.1, on the reverse strand, counting down.
GGGTCGTAACACCGTAGTTACAATTGCGCATGCGCAGAATTGTACAGGTCACAGGTCACGAGTGATTAACAAAGAGCTTAGTTCTGTATAGCTAACTAGTTCTATCTAGTTATAGCGATGTTTCTCCATGAATTTCCACCCCAAAACGTGAATCCCCACAATCATTTAAAATGATCTATGAGCTTTCTTAAAAATGCGTGAGGCAATTAAAAAGTACTTTTATCTTAAAACCAAGAAAAAAACTGGTTAAATAGCACTTGTTCTTCAATAAGTGATACATTGTACTATGCATTTCATGTTGATCTGGTCTGCCTGTATCAAAACTTTGTTAGTCATACCATAACGTCGCATCTTTACATGTTTTAGGTACTGCCATGAAACTGTGTGCAGTTGTTGGCTGTGGAAACAGCACATACAATTTAGGGAGAGATTTCTTCTTGTAGTGTGGTTTGCTGAGCTCTAATTCACATATTTGCTTTGGCTCTAAAAGCTGACTTGGCTAAAGATATATCCATGTGCATTCCTTGGAGGTGCAAGATTTTATGGTCTGTCCCTGTTGCCAAGCATAGTCTACCTTGAAAGGTAGGGCTGCTACATGATTACATGTGGATCCCAACCTTCAAAGGAAAATAGCTTAGTAAATATTATATGTAAGCATTTTGGGCTGACATGATTGATTGTCGTCTTTGTTTTGTGGGATCCTTGTCGCCTTGGGATCCTGTTAGAGAAATGTCGGTCCTGCAGTGCCCTCTACTGGACAGATGCCGTCAACTCCCACAGTGTCCCCTCCCTCTAGCCGCAGGCCGGGCACATCACCGGCCAACGACCCACTCCCCAACACCATCTGTGCCCCCGGCCTGTGGATCACCTTGATGTTGAAGGACTGCGAAGCCAAGGCATTGGTCTCCTTCATTCCGTGGAGCCACTGGAGGAGTGCATGGTCAGAGTAGAGGGTGAAGGCATAAAATAAATAGTAGCGGAGGGTGCCGACTGCCCACTTGACGGCCATGCACTCTTTCTCCACCATGCTGTACCGAGCCTCACGGTCCAACAACTTGCGGCTCAGGTACACCTCGGTCTGAGGCATCCATCTGTAGGGAGAAGGCACTTACAGAACTGTGTTTCCACAGAGGGCATTTTTCAACTTCTCAAACGCCACCTGGCACTGCTCCAGTGGACCGGATCTAGGGCACTCTTACGAGTGAGATCAGTCAGGGGGAGGGCCAGCTCCGAAAACCCCGGAACAAACTGCCGACAATAGCCAGCCAACCCCAAGAACCCGCTCACTTCCTTTTTAGGCTTGGGGTGTGGGGAAGCTGCAATTTCCAATGATACCGTATTTCTCTCCCACCAATCACACACTGCTTTGGGTTGGTTGTGAGCCCTGCCTCCCGCATTGCCCCTAAGACAGCTGCTGCCCTCTGCATATGCTCTACCTAGATGTTGCTGTAGATGACAATGTTGTCCAGATAACAGCACACCCGAACAACCCACACGAAAGTACAGTGAATTGATACAAACCGAAGGGAGTGGAGAAGCTCAGCTCCTATGTTTTCACGTTAAACAGTTAGGTGGCTTTGACTTAATTAAGTTAATTAACTACTTTGACACTGTCCAAAACGTCCAAGACAGGACTCGTTTGGACACCAGTGCTTCCCTGTGTGTCCTCTGCACTCACAGGGTTTCATTTCGAATTTATGCTATGAGGCCTGTTATTTACGCGCAGACACTGGTGCAGGATTCCCAGTTCAGATTGTCTTCAGAGACGTACAGTTAGGGCCAAAAATATTTGGACAGTGACACAAGTTTTGTTATTTTAGCTGTTTACGAAAACATATTCAGGATACAATTATATAATCAATATGGGCTTAAAGTGCAGACTCTCAGCTGTAATTTGAGAGTATTCACATCCAAATTGGAGCAAGGGTTTAGGAATTTCAGTTCTTTAATACGTAGCCGCCTCTTTTTCAAGGGACCAAAAGTAATTGGACAATTGACTCAGAAGGCAGCAAAAAAAAATAACAACGCTGCATGGGCTCTTCCCTCATTAACCTGTCATCAATTAAGCAGTTAAGAGGTCTGGAGTTGATTCCAGGTGTGGCGTTTGCATTTGGAAGCTGTTGCTGTGAACACACAACATGCGGTCAAAGGAGCTCTCAATGGAGGTGAAACAGACCATCCTGAGGCTGAAAAAAAGAGAAGAAATCCATCAGAGAGATAGCAGAAATGTTAGGAGTGGCCAAATCAACAGTTTGGTACATTCTGAGAAAAAAAGAGAGCACTGGTGAGCTTGGGAACTCAAAAAGGCCTGGACGTCCACGGAAGACAACAGTGGTGGATGATCGCAGAATCCTTTCCATGGTGAAGAAAAACCCCTTCACAACATCCACTCAAGTGAAGAACACTCTCCAGGAAGTATGTGTATCAGTATCTAAGTCTACCATAAAGAGGAGACTTCATGAGAGTAAATACAAAGGATTCACCACAAGGTGCAAACCATTAATCAGCCTCAAAAATAGAAAGGCCAGAATTGACTTTGCCAAAAAACACCTGAAGAAGCCAACCCAGTTCTGGAACAGCATTCTTTGGACAGATGAGACTAAGATCAACCTGTACCAGAGTGATGGGAAGAAGAAAGTTTGGAGGAGAATTGGAACAGCTCATGATCCAAAGCACACCACATCTTCTGTAAAACATGGTGGAGGCAGTGTGATGGCATGGGCATGCATGGCTTCCAATGGCACTGGGTCACTTGTGTTTATTGATGATGTGACAAAAGACAGAAGCAGCCGGATGAATTCTGAAGTGTATAGGGATATTCTTTCTGCTCAGATTCAGCCAAATGCAGCAAAGCTGATTGGACGGCGCTTCACAGTACAGATGGACAATGACCCAAAACATACTGCAAAAGCAACCCAGGAGTTTTTTAAAGCAAAGTGGAATATTCTGCAATGGCCGAGTCAATCACCAGATCTCAACCCAATCGAGCATGCATTTCACTTGCTCAAGACAAAACTTAAGGCAGAAAGACCCACAAACAAGCAACAACTGAAGACCGCTGCAGTAAAGGCCTGGCAAAGCATCACAAAGGAGGAAACCCAGCGTTTGGTGATGTCCATGGGTTCCAGACTTCAGGCAGTCATTGCCTGCAAAGGATTCTCAACAAAATATTGAAAAGTAACATTTTACTTGGGGTTATGTTTATTTGTCCAATTACTTTTGAGCCCCTGAAATGAGGAGCGTTTGTATAAAAATAGCTACAATTCCTACATGTTTAATCATATATTTTGTTCAACCCCTTGAATTAAACCTTAAAGTCTGCACTTCAATTCCGTTGTAGTTGTTTCATTTCAAATCCAATGTGGTGGCATGCCGAGCCCAAATTATGAAGATTGTGTCACTGTCCAAATATTTTTGGGCCTAACTGTACATATTAAAACCATTAATGTTTGCCCCTCCAAACGCTATCACACAGACCTCATAGTAAACAAACGTCATCATGAACGTGGGTGCGTTTGTTGCTTTGTAAATAAATTGCTTTGAAAATAAAAATGTTTAATAGAAAATGTGGTTTATTGAACTTACATTTATTATTTTTATTGAAATTATTACAGTATAATTATTTTGAGAAATTATGCAGGACTGATATTTTTTTTTCATAGAGAAAAATGCTCTCGTACCCCCTGCAGCACTCCAACTAACCCCTAAGGGTACACGTACCCCCATTTGAGAAACACTGCTCTAGTCTAGAGGACCTCTGTTGAAACAACCGCAAGCAATTTACAGAATCATTTACAGTGGAATTTCAGAATAAAGGCTCTAAGAATGTATTATACACTTATAACATAATGTTCTTCTAAGATAATAATTAAAATAAAACTGTATGTTTTCAATCACTAATTCCACTTCAGACACATTATATAAGACCGCAGGTAGCAGCACAACAATTTCCAGTACAATTCACTGTGCAATTTCAGAATAAAGGATCCAAGAATTTATTATACACTTATAACACAATGTTGTAGTCAGAAAATAATAACAACAATAAAAGGGTAAGTATTAAAACATCAAACTACTGCAGTGAGCACTCAGCTACACTCTTATATTAACACTTTCTGTTCTTGGACACTTGTTGTCTAGCTCCCGGCAAAGCCATGCAAAAATCTTCTGAGAATATTTTGTAGCATGCCTTATGTTATCTTAGAATCTTCAGATGCTTAACATCAAGTTTATAAAATATCTTGTTGATATCTCAAAAATGAGCTCACAGCACATCAAAAATGTATTACTGTAATCCCTACTGTACATTCAATTTGTTATATCATTATTTTTCATCAAAAAACATGCTGCATCCTCCTACCAGTGCCCTGACCAGTCACTGCCAATTCAACTGGAGCCGGTCTGTGTGTCCTATGTGTGTGAGCAAATCTGTTGTAATATGTTGGGTAAGCAAGTCCGGTGCAAATTGGCTGCCGTGGTATCACTCAGACTGAGTGTTGTGTTTGATAGCTGTCGGTCCATTCATTGTTCGTTCTGTGTTGCTAATTGGCGACAAATTTGTGTAAAGCGCTTTACATATCTAGAAAAGCGCTAAAAACTAAATTAAATGAATAATTATTATTATTATATCTCACTGGTTCATTGTATAATCATCATCTGAAAAATATATAAAAATCCCAAGATGAATGACATGCAGTTTCAGATTATTATCTTAAAAACTGAATTTTAAATAAATATCAGTTTTGTGATTTTTCGGTGGAACTTCCCTCTTTGACACATATCTATGTCAATCAACTCCTCCGAGACCGTAAAACCAAATTACAATTACTAATCAGGTTGGGGATTTTTGATATTTCAAAAATTTTGCTTACAGAGAATCAAAATGTACTACTGTAACTACTACTGTATATTTCCATTCGGGGGCGATTCTAGGACCAGACCTTTAGGGGTGCTCAGCCCCTATTGTGAATGTGTCATGCATAGCGCCTTGCAAAAGTGTTTAACCCCCCTGCTAAATCACTAATTTCACTGCATTGTAATTGATACATTTATAAATTATATTATATTTTACAATAAATACATTATAATTTAGCATAATATTGTGCAAGATATTAAATAAATAGGCCTAACTACCAGTGTCAAATTGAAACATTATGAGGTGTAAACATTCAATGAGTAATAAATAAAGATTGTTTTAACATTGGCTAAACTCCAGTAGGGAACTGGGGGGTCTAGAACCGGTCTCTCATAAGGTAATTTGGATTAATTAACTACAACTGATTAATGTTTAAAAAGTACCGTTTGAATTTCAATATACACAGGATAGGATGATATAATATCCCTTATGCCATATTCCAAGATGAGCACTTCAAAAGACAACATTTTAGAATGGACTTGGGTTGAAAGCAGATACGTATGTCATTGGGGTTATCAAGTGGGCACCCTCCATCCCAGATGTTTCGTTAATTTGAGCCCACGACACCTCCAGAAGGCTTAACGGTGAGCAATGACGTCTCAGAGCCACCCCCCTCTATATCCGCTCTCCGAACAGCCAGATATAAAAAAAAAATAATAATAATAATAATTTTTTGTTTTTGTTTTTGTTTATTAAACTGAGAGATACCCCCAAACCTGTCCCTAATTCCTATTCCTGCAGGCTTTCAATGCCAACTCTGCAGGGATACTTACCACCTGAAAAGAAGATAATCTTTCCCTACTCTGTTACTGCAGGCTTAATATATGACGCTCTGCAGATATCCCTATGCCTATCCCTATTCCCTTTGCCTGCAGGCACTTTCTGCCAACTCTGCAGGGATACTTACCACCTGAAAAGAAGATAATCTTTCCCTACTCTGTTCCTGTAGGCTTGATAAATGACGCTCTGCAGGAAAGACTTACCTTTTATACCTTTGTCCTGAGATTAATCCTATCTTGGATTTTCAGCATGATGTTCTTTACTTTGTGCCCATATAGGATCCTTCCTTTTCAGCCACAGCCACTGGCTACTTCTTTCTGCTATATCTGATATACCTAGCTTTTATGGTCTGGCGCAAATCTTTGCCACAGATCCCCAACTCCTTAAAGAGTTTGGTAGATATTGGCACAAATCCACAGCATCCAACTTTCACAGGGCACACCTTGTTCTCCAACCTCGCTGTTCTGCTTCAGCTGCTAATTTGCTGTAGCAGAGTTTCTTTCTTTTGTAAGCCTCGTCAATTGCTTCTTTCCACGGGACTGTTAGCTCTATAAAATAAACAATTTGCTGTGTGTTGGACCAGAGTAACAAGTCTGGTCTTAAGTTGGTTGTTGCAATCTCCGATGGGACTCTCAGTTGTTGGCCAACATCAGCAAGCATTTTCCAATCACATGCTCTCCTCAGCTGCCCTGAGCTTTGTTTTGCTCTATAACTCTTCTTTCCCGGAACTCCTTCCCTGACAAAGCGAATGTGGTGTGTGTCGCCCTCTGCTCCAATGGGCAGGGCATTAACTGTTGAGCGTCTTTGCTATCGCTTCCGCCAAGCATTTTAGTACGTGATTGTGGCGCCTGGTATATCTTCCTTGAGTAAAGCTCGTCTTGCACCCAGCCATTATGTGTTTGAGATTAGCCGTCCCCCCACTATGAAATTAAACACGTACCACTCACTGGCCACTTCATTAGGTACACCTTGCTAGTATCGGGTTGGACCCCCTTTTGCCTTCAGAACTGCCTTAATTCTTTGTGGCATAGACTCAACAAGGTGCTGGAAACATTCCTCAGAGATTTTGGTTCATATTGACATGATAGCATCACTCAGTTGCTGCAGATTTGTCGGCTGCACATCCATGATGTGAGCATCTCTCGTTCCACCACATCCCAAAGGTGCTCTATTGGATTGAGGTCTGGTGACTGTGGAGGGTCGTATGAGTACAGTGAACTCATTGTCATGTTAAAAAAAACATTTTTACATGATTTGAGCTTTGTGACATAGCGCGTTATCCTGCTGGAAGTAGCCATCAGAAGATGGGTACACTGTGGTCATAAAGGGATGGACATGGTCAGCAAAAATACTCAGGTAGGCTGTGGCTTTTAAACGATGCTCAACTGGTACTAAGGGGCCCAAAATATGCCAAGAAAATATCCCCCACACCATTACACCACCACCACCAGCCTGAACCGTTGCAGCCTGTGCGAATTGTAGCCTCAATTTCCTGTTCTTAGCTGACAGGAGTGGCACCCGGTGTGGTCTTCTGCTGCTGTAGCCCATCTGCTTCAAGGTTCGACGTGTTGTGCATTCAGAGATGGTCTTCTGCATACCTTGATGTAACAAGTGGTTATTTGAGTTACTGTTGCCTTTCTATCATCTTGAACCAGTCTGGCCATTCTCCTCTGACCTCTGGCATCAACAAGGCATTTTTGCCCAGTGAACTGCCGCTCACTGAATATTGTCTCTTTTTCGGACCATCATCATCATCATCATCATCATCATCATCATCATCTTTTTCGGACCAATCTCTGTAAACCCTAGAGATGGTTGTGTGTGAAAATCCCAGTAGATCAGCAGTTTCTGAATACTCAGACCAGCCCATCTGGCACCAACAACTATGCCATGTTCAAAGTCACTTAAATCACCTTTCCTCTCCATTCCGGTGCTCTGTTTGAACTTCACCAGGTCGTCTTGACCTGGATCACATACCTAAATGCATTGAGTTGCTGCTATGTGACTGGCTGATTAGATATTTGCGTTAACGAGCAGTTAAACAGGTGTACCTAATAAAGCGACCAGTGAGTGTATGTGATTCCAAATCTGATTAATTATCATTGTATGATTTATTTAAAAACATTTTAGGAATGATGCTCTATAATAAGAATTATTATTATTATTATTATTAATAATACTTCTTTTACTTTTTAATATTTTTTAATGATAGTGGTTAATAAAGTAAAATAATATGGCAGCACACCAGATAGTCAGTGTTAAAATCATTGATTTACCATCGGCTCAGTGTTACAGAAACTCTGGTTAAGCAAGAACTCAGGCTTAGCCTCAATAGCCTGACAGTTAGCCTGCCCCAGACCAGGGGGGTATTCCATCAACCGCGCTAACGAAATCGGAGCTTAATAGAAAAATCCTGGCTTGAACTAACTTCAACTTGGATTTAAGCCTCAAGTCGTTCCATGAACACAATTCAGCCGTTTCCAGTCAACGTTAACTCAAGCCAGGCTTGTACAAGTTGGCATTCTGTGCGCGCACGGAGAACAGAAGCAGCCCAGAACAATCGATTGTCAAAAAGCAGAAAAAAATCACAAAAAACAGAAAGAGCGGTGCTATTCTCTGTTGAGAAAAAATTTCAAAGGAAGACGCCACTGACTGTCTCATCACCAAAAAGGGCAATACTGCTGCGATTTTCAAAGCGAGGGAAAGTGCGTGGCCAAAAATTGCAGACAGATTAAATGCATAATTTAGTAGCCTAATTTTCTATGTAAATTAACATTGACATCGTTATGATGAGACTGCGGCATTAGCAGGCTCAATAATAGGAAATCTGATTGATGGTTAATAAAGGCCGCTGGTGGCACATGGGCTGCCTGGTAGCTCACCAGGCAAAGAGCACGTGTCATTGATAGCCAGTGCCTAGCGCAGGGGTTTGATCCCAGGTATCTGGCGAGTGAGGGTGGATCCGGCACAGTGTCCACTGCTTTCTGGGAAGGTTAGCTGAGGTTAGCTCAGAGCCATGCAGTTGGCTTGAATGCCCAGTAACAGTTATTTGGTATTTTTCTTATTATTTTGGAGCATTGCTCTTCCTGTGACCTTAATGTAGTTTAAGAGCTGGCAGTGTGAATGTAACTATCGTAAAATCTATACAATCGTTTGGCTTTAGAAGTGGTAGTGAAAGGTGAACTCTGGTCTGGATTCTGACCAAAAATTTAAATAGGCCAACATTGAAACTGTTCAAAAAGGTGTTTCCTGATTTATACTCTGCTGGGTTTTAATGCCATAACAGTGGGCAATGATTGCTATGTAAAAAAACATTAACAAGGCTTTTTCAGTGTTCTCTTTCAAAAAGACAGATTCATATCACAACACGTTTTTTGGTTAAATAGCGACACATAGCCACCCCTACTCTTGAAAAAAAAAAGTGGTCAAAAAAACTGTTGGGATTACATTCCAAAATGGAATGTGCAGTCTCACGCTTGTTATTGACAATGTGGTCTTCCAATGTTTACAGCACAGGCAGGTAATGGCTCTCATGGCCATTACAGAGACCATCATCAGTCTAAACAATTGCACCGTACATACTAGAGACTATATAACCATTATCACACTTAAAGACAATGGAACAGAATGGGGATAAGTATACGGGAATAGACATTCTCACTCAAGGTGACCCTAATGTCAACCAGCATTATTAACTAAATTAAGCAGCAATAATAACGATCAAAACAACCCAAAAGAATGGGCAAAAATATATGTAATGAACAACAGTAATACAGAAAATTCTATGGCAAATGCACCCCCTGGTGCATGCTGGAAGTGCCCCGCCCCCCGGATGCTACAGTATTTATGACAAAGGTTTTGCAGTGAAAGCAACTAAACACTGCAATTGAAATTTCTTTAAAAGGTATGAATTACGATATAAATATATGAAATAATTTTCTACGAATCCTATCCAATATCAATCTCAAATATAAACTGTAAAACTGTCAAAGTATTTCTCATCGCAGATTGAACACTTCTACAAGGAACATAAATAGGAAAGTGTAGGTTTTAAGGTGCATTTGAATATTACACTCAAATGTTTTAAAATCCATTGGCTATTAGCCACACTCAATCATGAGCTATTTTATCAGGGAAGCTATGAACATACATAAATAGGTAAAGTAAGACACAACACCAGCTTTTTAAAAATCCTTCATATTAACTTACTTTAACTGTATTTATACACATTCGTATTTGAAAAGAATTACATGAATTTTTAAACTGTAATACGGTTTCTTTCCTTTTAAAATTAAATCTACCTGGCATAAAACATTATTTTAACACTGGCATGTTGTAATTTTAACTGTATTGTATTGCTTTTTGTATTAGTGTTTTTGTGTTTAAAATACAGTAATCTGCATACTTTGATATGAGATTTGATATTTCCTATTTTATTATTATTTTAATTTTTGCCTTGTCGGTTTGTTCACATTCTTTGTTGTGACTTATTTCAAAGTTGAATTGCTTCTGTGTTTTTGTTATATGATGCCATAATCTTTATAAAAAATGAATAAATAAATAAAAAATTTCGCACGACGGCCACCGCCACAGGAGAACATCAGATTTAGATACAGTCGGTAGTTATGGGAACAGCCACAAAACGTCACATCCGTTTACGCCAAGGGGGAAAACATTGCATTTGCCACCATGCAAAAGGGCAGCTGTGTGGGCTTTCTGCACGTTAAATAAACTTAGAGCCCATAACGTAGACAATCATAAATTGTTGTGTGCTTCTTTGGTGTCTATGAAGCACATTAAAAGGTATTTGAGTTTACGCCCATTGCTCACTAACATTCATCAACTGAGTTATGTTATTGGCTGGGGATAGTAACGTTCCCCTGTTGTCATGGCTGCGGCTGGAGTAGCTCAGTCCGTGATTGGCTTTTAAGACCCTTCAGCTGTACGGCTAGTCTAGGGAGCTGAAGGACCGAACATATGCATACAGGAGTATGCAGTGCGGAGTGAAATGTGGACACATACAATCCAAGACTGTAAAAATTAAGTATTTATTCTCAGGTTAACTAAAAATAGCATACCACGACTACACGAACCGTGTAGAACCAAAGAAACAAATAAAAGCTCTGAGCTGCCTATCACACGCTTGCTACATAAAATACAAGGGGTGACACTGCTCCTAAGCTGAAGAATCGAGGCAGAGAATATACTACGTGATGCTTTAAATATATGCCCTCGGTCGTCTAAACTAGCCGTGCTCTGAAAAAAAATAAAACACAGTACATCGTACTGGCAAAACACAATAGATATCAACAAGGCAAAACCAACAAAAAAAACACAGTACAGTGTACTGGGAAAAAGACGGTGAATCAAGGGGTTAGGCGAACACAAAAACTAACAAAACCTCTGTACCTCGTACATGCGATACTAGACAGAACATTTACAAGCCATTAACAAACATTAACAAACACTAAAGATCTCTGGGGACACAGTACTAGACAGGAATAAACCCACTAACACACTTCCGACATGAAACACCAAACAGGACAAACCTTAACACAGAGAGAGCGAGCACATCCTGCAAACACTCTTTCACAGGCAAATTGCTAACAATTCCTCGCTCTCCCACAAGAGGCGGAGAGGTTTTATGTGAGATGTGCTATCTCCGGATTGGTTCGTCAGCGGATGAGTGATGAGGGGAGGAAACCAACGGGAAGCAGGCGGCAGATCTGAATGAAGAGAATGGTGAAGGAGAAAACAGAAGGAAATACAACACAACCGCATGCACATACACAATACATACAATATGGACATACAATATATTGGTTGGACGTAACATTAGCCAATTAGATTGATTTGGATTTTCTGCGTCACAAATCAGTGAAATTCAGAGCAACTTGTAAAATAGGGTTGATGTGTTGTGAGAGGTAAAATAGAGAAAATGCACAAGGCACAGATTTAACTTTTTCATGTTGTTTGTACAATCCCTTTAAGTGTTAAAACAATGCTAGACAAAGAAATTGTCCAAATCTTACATTAGGGGCCCTTTAAAAAACAAATTAAATTTGTATATATTAAGAAAAACAGAACCGATTAGGAGAATGCGGTGGCTGCAAACTATTCAGCGATTATATTGTATTTAGTGTTAACAAGTAGATACCCTTGTTGTAGTCAAGTATTTGTAATCAATATTAAAGGTTAGTAGGTAAGCGCACAATAGTTTAATAGTAGTTTTTACTATTGAGAAGTGTAGAGAGAGAGAGAGAGAGAGAGAGAGAGAGAGAGAGAGAGACATAGTAAGAAAAAGGGGGGTGAAGCATTGGTAAGCAGATGCAGGCCCCAGGATAATTAAGGGCACCAAATGGAGGTAGGACAGAGAGAAGTGCAGGAAGCTGAGAGTCGTAAAAGTAAGCATGATAGGAAACCTAGAATGATTATAACAGACTCTTCCAAGACATCATTGTATATATTACCCTGAGAAAAGATGAGCGTCCCAGGTCAGCAGATGTCGGGAGTGAACAGATGTACAAAGATAAGGAAAGGGAGTTAATGGACTCTGTTTCCTTAGTTTATGATAGGTAAGGATGGGGATAGTTGTAAAGAGGGATAAACTTTAAGGTTTAGGGGACAAGCAGGCCTCAGAAAACAGATGGGTAAGAGGTGATTGGAAAAAGGGCATGTCTAATTTGCATGTTGGGGAGTTGCCAAAAATATGGGAAAGGCTAACTTGAAGGAATATGTTTAAAAAGACGAACTGTGAATGTACAAGGGAGTAGAGAGTAGATTGTAGGAGTAGTAGTAGATCTTTGTAGCATGCATATGTTATTCAGGCTGAGTAAAACCTCTTCTGAAACTTTGGCTTTAGACTCCCAATATTTTGTATAGGGTTGTAACTTCTTCTAAATGAATAATGCACAACATAATAGGATAAGTTTGGTCGCCTGTGGAATCCGACATAAATCATGTTAAAGTGTGTAGTCGGCACTTCACTAGCCCCTAGCTATCATTCCCGTTAAATTCGCTTTGTTCAGTGTCGGATTGAAACAAATCAGTCAACCCTGTATAAATAAATAAAATAATAATACCAACTTTTCTTGCAACACGTTTTACAGCTAACAACCTAATAATTGTAGCTATAGCTCCCTCCAGTTAAATAATGTATTGCTTTAGCGCCCCCATTTCCATGGTTTAAACTGTCTTGCTGTGTAGGTTTTAAAAAACGAGGATTTAACTATTACTGGGGGATGTTGGTGATAACAATTTAGCCGTGGTCCTCAATAATTAAACACAAGGTTCCGGATGGGATTTTGGCCGATACGAAATTACAGGGGATCTGATGACATTTTCAGATACTCCCCGGATGCACACGTCACTCATACGTTCTCTCCGCACTAGCTAGCTACTACTAGACAGGACAAACGCGTTTTCAGTTTTTATTAAAACACGTAATTAGACAGTCAATTTGTCCGATTTTATGTTTTTTGGTAAACGTTTAGTAATAAAAACAAATTCATAAATTGTCAGTTTTTCTATAAGTGGCAGTTTAGTGTCGAAAAAAGGTTTTTAAATTTTACGAGTTGTTACTTCCGTGTCGCCAACCGAAGTTGTCAAAAAGCATAAACGTCATACGGCCGACTTTGACCATACTGTAGTGCTACACCGTTAGCAAAACAATGGATATTTTTGCGATAGTTAGATGGTGAAACAGATTGCATTTACAGTTTATATAATTGTTTTTCTAAATTAAGGATACAAAATTGAAAACGGGTACTCGGAAAACAGCAATATCGTCAAAGGACTTCGAGGTTTTATGTTGCGGTCACAGAGCTCTAAAATTCTACAACTGTTAAAACTGCGTATGAAGCCTGGTCTGTTAGCAGTCGCACTCGCATGGCAATCGTACTTGTTGACCTTATGTAAAACTCGTTTCATAACATCAGTTAAAACATATATCTCTAGACAATAAGGCAATTTAGTTTCTAATTGTATTATTAAAATGGTTAATAAACGGCAAACCTATGTCCAGATTGTTGTCATTGTGCCCCCAGTCACCCCCCCTAAAAAATATCTTACGTTCACTCATTGACATTAAAACTTAGCTTTACGAATTAATTATATAATATAACATAGCATGTTATGTGTTGATAAACGAAATTGACATACAGATAAGTTTGTTTAAAAAAACATTTGTATTAGTGGTCTCAAATTTTGGCTGCTGAAAACCTGAAAAACTTAAACTAAATCAGTCATAATGATACATTTTGTTTCATTTTTCTTAACGAGGAATGTTGCACCCATTTCTCTTGCTCATGTAACAGCTGTGGTTACACAAAATGGAGAAACATTGTGCATTTTAGTTTGGGTTCCTATTTATACATGTGCTTTACAGTTTGACCTATCATATCTGCAGCACTGACAGATACTAACTCTACAACTCCATGTTAATATTATGGCCTTAAATGCAGCCACCACAAGTCATTGTCCCCCTCATATTTAAGATGGAAACTAAATCTAGTCGGCCTGTCTAGGATATATATCCATCCAGCTGTTTAAAATCTACAACTGGGTCCTGCACCAAACCCTCCCTGCTTCCTCTTTATCAAAAGCATGCCTCCTTATTTTCTTGCCTATAAGATGTTCAGGTATCTGCACTAAATGTAACCATGCTTAAACCCTGCTCTCACCCTTCCTTTGTCTAACAGTAGTCTGCTGCTTCACTGCCAGGCTGAGGAAATTACTTTTTGCCTGTGACACAACATCTGATGGGGCATACCCAAACTCCCTCTCTTCCTCAGTGTCAGCAGCTCTCTGATTAATATGCAAGGCTCGGGACAATAAACAACAACTAAAAATCTTATTTAATGTGCTGGATAGGGCAAGGTGGTTTCTAAACAACTGATCACATTCCTAAGTCTATAATGCACTAGAAAACCGATGACATATGATAATTGTTGGCTATGTTTAGAACGTTTTATACTTCATGTGTAACTTCTTTTAAATTATTTCATGTATAGTAGAGGGCAGGGTTTAGAAGATGATTTCTATTGGCCCATTGTAGATGGAGTGACAGCAAATTTTTCGGCGCAAACACACTCATTCTTAAACGCATCATCATTATGCGCTTGAAGTTAACAGCAAAGCAGCAAAAAATGGTACTAGAGCGCCAGTGCCGATTCGGCTGAATAGATCACAGTTTTGACCAGGCTCTGCCTCTTTTTCTTATATTAATTGTGTGGTCGTATAAAAAATGGCTTTGTAACTTAAATAGCTTCTAATTGCCGTGTAGCTTACCAAAAACCCATCGTCATATCAGCTTTTACCAGTAGATATCTGGTGAAAATGCTGACATTTAACAGTTACCGTTATCCATGATTCTGACACCGTTTTTGTAGAGTTCCATTGACCCGGCCACGATGATCCAGGCCCAAGTTGATTTTAGAACACCAGCTTAATTTATATAAATCTAACTCGTAAGATAAATTTGGCGGTCATCATTATTAACTACTTGGACTTCGTGGCTAAAGTTGAGTTGTTTCCCCTTTTGACATCCCCATCCCCTGTATATTTACCTGTGCGGTAGCTAAGTAATCGTAGTCATTATATATTCATGCGTTTTCGTGTTTAGTTACTCTGAGACTGTGAGGACTCGGCACCAGTACCGGACCAATTTGGTCCCCTAAGCAAGAATTTAGCTGGTGCCGTTTGCACCGCAGCCATTTCCACCACCAATCATTGTGTTCATACACTCACACAGTACCCGCATAGCATTATGTCTTTGAATTCCTTTATTTCAGAAACAAACAAAAAACACTAATAAAAAGAAGTGATGTAAAACAAATTATAAATAAGGTATTGCACAAAATAAGGTATTAAAGAAACGATTGCAGACATAAAAAGATGTTTAAATATAATATAAATAAGAGTATTGCACACAAAAAATATATTACAGAAACCTCAGTGCAATATACATCATCTAGCATTCTTCTACAGTCTCACTCGCCTTGCATTTCTTGCAGCAAAGACATCTGCGACATGATCATTATAAGACAGTTTGTGTTAGACTGCATGGTTTGAACTAATGATGGAAAATCCGCTGAACATCCCTGCTCCATAGTAGATCTTCGGTAGGTTTTAATTAGTTTGAACTTGGAGAAGCTCCTTTCAGCAACAGCCACTGTAAGAGGAAGAGTGGCTGCGATTCTCAGCTACCCACATATCGAGGGCAAATTTCTGTCAGCTTTTTCTCAGGCAGGAAGGTCAAGAATACCATGTTTGTCATGTTTTGTATGACTGGGCTGTGCTGAAGTGTAGGGGACAGATGCTGCATCACTGCTGGGCTGTGCTGAGGTGCAGGTGGACCAGGATATGCAGGGGTGGGAGGAAAACATTTCAAAAGTGCAACTGAAGAGAGAAAAGGAGTATGTGAACATTAGGTGTAACATTATACAGTGCATCCGGAAAGTATTCATACCCCTTCACTTTTTCCACATTTTATTATGTTACAGACTAATTCCAAAATAGATTTAAAAAAAAAAATATCTCAACATTCTACATACAATACCGCATAATGACCAAATGAAAAAAGTATTTTAGAATGTTTTGCAAATGTATTAAAAAAAATAAAAATAAAAATATCACATGTACATAAGTATTCACACCCTTTGCTGTGACACTCAAAATTGAGCTCAGGGCCATCCCGTTTCCACTGATCATCCTTGAGATGTTTCTACAACTTGATTGGAGTCCACCTGTGGTAAATTCAATTGATTGGACATGATTTGGAAAGGCACACACCTGTTTACATAAGGTCCCACAGTTGACAGTGCATGTCAGAGCACAAACCAAGTTATGAAGTCCAAGGAATTGTCTGTAGACCTCCGAGACAGGATTGTATCGAGGCACAGATCTGGGGAAGGGTACAAAAACATGTCTGCAGCATTGAAGGTCCCAACGAGCACAGTGGTCTCCATCAATCGCAAATGGAAGAAGTTTGGAACCACCAGGACTCTTCCTAGAGCTAGCCGCCCGGCCAAACTGAGCAATCGGGGGAGAAGGGCCTTGGTCAGGGAGGTGACCAAGAACCTGATGGTCACTCTGACAGAGCTCCAGTGTTCCTCTGTGGAGATGGGAGAACCTTCCAGAAGGAAAACCATCTCTGCAGCACTCCACCAATCAGGCCTTTATGGTAGAGTGGCCAGACGGAGGCCACTCCTCAGTAAAAGGCACATGACAGCCCGCATGGAGTTTGCCAAAAGGCACCTAAAGGACTCTCAGACCATGAGAAACTAAAATCTCTGGTCTGATGAAACCAAGATTGAACTCTTTGGCCTGAAAGCCAAGCCTCATGTCTGGAGGAAACCAGGCACTGCTCATCACCTGGCCAATACCATCCCTACAGTGAAGCATGGTGGTGGCAGCATCATGCTGTGGGGGTGTTTTTCAGCGGCAGGAACTGGGAGACTAGTCAGGATCAAGGGAAAGATGAATGCAGCAATGTACAGAGAGAGATCCTTGATAAAAACCTACTCCAGAGCGTTCTGGACCTCAGACTGGGGCGAAGGTTCACCTTCCAACAGGACAACGACCCTAAGCACACAGCCAAGATAACAAAGGAGTGGCTTCGGGACAAGTCTGTGAATGTCCCTGAGTGGCCCAGCCAGAGCCCAGACTTGAACCCGATTGAAGATCTTTGGAGAGATCTGAAAATGGCTGTGCACCGACGCTCCCCATCCAACTTGATGGAGCTTGAGACGATCTGCAAAGAAGAATTGGAGAAACTGCCCCAAAATAGGTGCGCCAAGCTTGTAGCATCATACTCAAGAATACTTGAGGCTGTAATTGCTGCCAAAGGTGCTTCAACAAAGTATTGAGTAGAGGGTGTGAATACTTATGTACATCATCATCGTCATCCGCTTTGTCTGGGGTCGGGTCGCGGAGGTAGCAGTTCAAGCAGGGCATCCCAAACTTCCCTTTCCCGGGCCACATTAACCAGCTCTGACTGGGGGATTCCAAGGCGTTCCCAGGCCAGTGTGGAGACATAATCCCTCCACCTGGTTCTAGGTCTGCCCCGCGGCCTCCGCCCAGCTGGACGTGCCTGGAACACCTCCCTAGGGAGGCGGCCAGGTGGCATCCTTACTAGATGCCCGAACCACCTCAACTGGCTCCTTTCTACGCAAAGAAGCAGCGGCTCTACTCCGAGTCCCTCACGAATGGCTGAACTTCTCACCCTATCCCTAAGGGAGACGCCAGCCACCCTCCGGAAGAAACTCATTTCCGCCGCTTGTATCCGCGATCTCGTTCTTTCGGTCATGACCCACCCTTCATGACCATAGGTGAGAGTAGGAACGAAGATAGACCGGTAGATTGAGAGCTTTGCCTTCTGGCTCAGCTCTCTCTTCGTCACAACGGTGCGATAGAGCGACTGCAACACCGCACCCGCTGCTCCAATTCTCCGGCCCATCTCTCGTTCCATTTTCCCCTCACTCGAGAACAAGACCCCGAGATACTTGAACTCCTTCACTTGGGGTAAAGACTCATTCCCTACTTGGAGTAGAAAATCTATCAGTTTCCTGCTGAGAACCATGGCCTCAGATTTGGAGGTGCTGATCCTCATCCCAGCCGCTTCACACTCGGCTGCAAACCGATCCAATGAGTGCTGCAGGTCGCAGACTGATGATGCCATCAGGACCAAATCATCTGCAAAAAGCAGTGATGCAATCCTCTGCCCACCAACCCGCAGCCCCCCTCCCCCGCGGCTACGCCGTGAGATCCTGTCCATGAATTCCACAAACAGGATAGGTGACAAAGCGCCGCCTTGGAGGAGGCCAACCCTCACCGGAAACGAGTCCGACTTACTGCCGAAGACCCGGACACAGCTCTCGCTTTGGGAGTACAGAGATTGGATGGCCCTGAGTAGAGACCCCCTCACCCCATACTCTCGCAGCACCTCGCACAGTATCTCCCGGGGAACCCGATCATACGCCTTCTCCAAATCCACAAAACACGTGTAGACCGGATTGGCATACTCCCAGGCTCCCTCAAAGATCCTCGCGAGGGTAAAAAGCTGGTCCGTTGTTCCACGACCAGGCCGGAAACCGCATTGTTCTTCCTCAATCCGAGGTTCGACTATCGGTCGAACCCTCCTTTCCAGCACCCTGGAGTATACTTTCCCGGGGAGGCTGAGTAATGTGATGCCTCTGTAGTTGGCACACACTCTCCGGTCCCCCTTTTTGAACAGGGGAACCACCACCCCGGTCTGCCACTCCTTAGGTACTGTCCCCGACTTCCACGCAATGTTGATAAGACGTGTCATCCATGACAGTCCCTCAACACCCAAAGCCTTCAGCTTTTCTGGGCGGATCTCATCAACCCCTGGGGCTTTGCCACTGTGGAGTTGTTTGACTACCTCAGTGACCTCCGCCAGGGAGATTGATGTTGATCCCCCATCATCCTCCAGCCCTGTCTCTACTATGTAGGGTGGGTTTGTCGGGTTCAGGAGTTCCTCAAAGTGCTCCTTCCACCTCCCAATCACCTTGTCAGTTGAGGTCAACAACGTCCCATCCTTACTGTATACAGCTTGAATGGTTCCCTGCTTTCCCCTCCTGAGGTGTCGGATGGTCTTCCAGAACCGCTTTGGCGCCAGCCGAAAGTCCTTCTCCATGGTTTCTCCGAACTCCTCCCACACCCGCTGCTTTGCTTCTGCCACGGCCGAGGCTGCAGTCCTTCGGGCCTGTCGGTACCTTGCAACTGCCTCCGGAGTCGCCCGGGACAGCATGTCCCGGAAGGCCTCCTTCTTCAATCGGACGGCTCCCCTGACCACCGGTGTCCACCAGGATGTTCGAGGGTTACCGCCCCTTGAGGCACCTAAGACTTTGAGACCACAACTCTCCGACGCAGCTTTAGCAATGGAGGCTTTGAACATCGCCAACTCCGGTGCAATGCCCCCAGCCTCCACAGGGATGCCAGAGAAGCCCCGCCGGAGGTGTGAGTTGAAGGCCTCCCGGACCGGGGACTCCTCCAGACGTTCCCAGTTCACCCGCACTACACGCTTGGGCTTACCAGGTCTGTCCAGAGGCTTCCCCCGCCACCTGACCCAACTCACCACCAGATGGTGATCAGTTGACAGCTCTGCCCCCCTCTTCACCCGAGTGTCCAAAACATATGGCCTCAGGTCCGATGATACGATAACAAAATCGATCATCGACCTTCTGCCTAGGGTGCTCTGGTACCAGGTACCTGTGCATAGGCACAGACAACAGTCAGAGTTTTCCCCCCCATGACCCGCAGGCGTAGGGAGGCGACCCTCTCGTCCACTGGGGTAAACTCCAACATAGAGGCACTTAGCCGGGGACTCGTAAGTATCCCCACACCAGCCTTGCGCCTCTCACCCATGGGAGCTCCGGAGAAGAATAGAGTCCAACCCCTATCCAGAAGTGAGGTTCCAGAGCCGAGGCTGTGCGTAGAGGTAAGCCCCACCAGATCCAGCTGGTAGCGCCCCACCTCCCGCACAAGCTCCGGCTCCTTCCCTCCCAGAGAGGTGACGTTCCACGTCCCCAAAGCCAGCCTCTGCCACCCGGGTCCGATCCGTCGAAAACCTCTGCCTTCACTGCCACCTTTCTGGCAGCGCACCCGACCCCCTTGGTTTTTCCCGCGGGTGGTGAGCCCACGGGACGGAGAAGAAGAGATGTTGTTGTTGTCCACGTTGCTTTTACGGGCTATGCCCAGCCGGGCTCCGTGGCAAGCCCGGCCACCAGGCGCTCGCTGACGGGTCCTCCTCCTGGGCCTGGCTCCAGAAGGGGACCCCGGGCTTCCTCCGGGCCGGGTATCATCCTCTCTTATAGGTTTTTCCATGAGGGTTTTTGAACCATTCTTAGTCCGGCCCCTCGCCCGAGACCAATTTAACATGGGAGACCCTACCTGGAACACAAGGTTCCAGACAACACAGCCCCCAGGTTCATAGGGACACACAAACCTCTCCATCACGATAAGGTGATGGTTCCCGGAGAGGGTACTTATGTACATGTGATATTTTATATTTTTATTATTAATATTTTTAATATTTTCACTTTGTCATTATGCTGTATTGTGTGTAGAATGTTGAGACATTTTTTTTATTTAATCCATTTTGGAATTAGGCTGTAACATAACAAAATGTGGAAAAAGTGAAGGGGTGTGATTACTTTCCGGATGCACTGTATTATTAAAATAAAGCTTCTGATGGTCATACCCAACCACTATATATTAGGTATTATTATTAAAGTAGGAATAACGTTGGCTATCACTAAGATGTCAATACAAATGTATGTCAATTTTTTTAGGCAGACAGTGGACGATTTGTGAAGCACACTTAAGCGTATTTTTCAATATTTTGATGTGGGTTATTCCCCAAATAGTTGAATAGTGTTTCCAACTTTTCCAAATTAATTTAAGGTGTGAGTAACTGACGTTAACTCTAGCTATTTATTAAATTAACGAATTAGGCTAGCTATCGTCCAAAGTAGGCTAATAGGCTAGTTCCAACGGTAACTACTGCAATAGACATTCGGTCATCATCACGTCATTCCATACCTGTCTTTTTCCCGTTGTTCCTCTTCTTCATATTCGTCCCTGGGCACCAGAGGGCTTTGGTCGACCTTACCGCAGCTAGTGTCACGGGCCGGCACCGCTCGAAGTCGGCACCTTTCATTTGCAGCTTGCTGTCCAAAGTCTTCAAGCACATAATGATGATGCGTTTAAGAATGGGTGTTTTGGAGCGGAAAAAATAGCTGTCACTCCAACTACAATGGGCCAAAAGAAATCATCTCTTAAACCCCGCCCTCGTGATTTTTGTGCCAAAAAGAAAAAAAGATTCAAAAGCAAAAACACAGATCCACACACCAAAAAAAACAAAAAACAAAAAAATATATAGATTTGTAAGATTGAACTTATTATATATATTATTTGTTTTTTATTATCTTATTTTTTAATTATAGATTTTAGTTTTGCTTCTAATTTTCTTATATTTTTCTTTTTTTGCTTTTGGATTTTCTTTTTTTGCTTTTGGATTTTAGCTATGCTTTTGGTTATCTTCTTTTTTGTTTGTGGATTTTGCTTTTACTTTTGTAGACTTTTGGCACAAATCTCATTCCATAGAGTGGTACACAGCAAAAAGGAACCTGAATTATAAAAAACTTTGAAATTCATACTGTCTACTGTATGCGGGTAGAACTGAAACATGAAAAGTAATGAAGTTTTTGTAATGCCATCAAATGTTAATGTTTTGAAAGTCGTTGTGTTATGATTGACTATAAGTTTGTCTTGGATAGAAAACGTGCTAGTGTTTTGGCAAAATTATCTGATATTGAGTCTGGTTTTCTGTGTTTTGACAGAGTTAGTGTATGTAGACAAAGTTATTTTGCATTTTGAAATGTAGCGTCTGTATTTAATTAACAAAATGTGTTTTTGAGCAGAAAATGTAGTGTTTGGCTAATTTTGTGATGTAGTTGTGTTGCTGTGTTAAGAGTTTTGAAAACGTATGTTAAGTATAGGTCAGCGATTGTAAAAAAAAACTGTAATGCACTGGCTACACCATTCAGCTATGCCAGAAGTAATTTTGAGATTGCCTTGTTTTTGTTAAAGGTTCATCAAAGATCATGGACTAAGGAAAGCTTGAGCCATAGTTGTCACCTGGCAATTATCACTTTTGCATCACAACTTAAACTTGTGGAATAATTGTGACAATCATCTTGGAGAATGGCATAATGAATATTCTAACATCCTATCCTGTGTATATTGAAAATGAATGGCTAGTTCACTTTACAAAAAAAAGAAGGTCAAAACATATATAACTGAGGTATGATCGCCCTTGTGTATTGTATTTGCCAGTATTGCAACTTTTTTATTTTTTTTATTATTTTGTTTGTTTTGCTTTAGATTTAATGGTTTTATTAATTAAAGGTGTTCACATGTTGCTGCAAAGTGTGAGATGGAGAGGAATTGAGTTTGTCCAAGACAGGGAACTTTGACTTACATTATACCTAGTTGCTCTAGAGCCCAATTATTTTTGTTTACATGTGACTGCACAATACCTGATTCTGAACATTGGTCTCAAAGACACACTAGTATTGTATTATTATATTTTATTATAGTATTGTATTATTACATTATTGCATGGTGGTGTTATTAGATTATAGTATTATATTAAATTGTACTATATTATACTATTATATTATGGTATTGTATTATATTGTACTTTTATTATAGAATCATATTATATTGCATATGTCAGTGTCTGAAGTGAATTATTGAAGATGAAAATTGTATATTTGAGATCTACAATATTTGTGACATTGTTTGTGTAATGGCAACTGTCTAGCCGGCAGAAGTGGAGTCAACATACAGTATGTGCCTTGGGGTGTACGGCTGAACTGACTGGATGTTCTTCTCTTAACTCGAGCCTGAGAATTAGCCTAATAATAAAGAAATAATGGCTTTATAACAATATAATAGATATAGAAATCTACATTTTTGGAGAAACTCACAAAATCTGATATTATAAATAATTTACACCTCATGTTTCCTGTTCTTAAGTTGTAGCCTGCATTTTCCAAATGGAAGTTGTGGCTATTCAAAAGGTTAATGTGTTGGCATAGAGCTGATTAGATCCGCCCCCCAGTAACCGAATTAAATTCCAAGAAGCAACCCGTGTCATGCTCAATTTCCCACTTTTATAACAAAACAAATTTCATGAAAATCAGTTCAGAATAAGGCGAGTTACAGTCGATTTTGTCTGCTTCGTTGCCTTCTCTCAATACACATTGTATTTATGGAATTAGATCGCTATCAATAATCACAAATAAATGCAGATCAATTCATAAATGTATTTCCTGTTTAACATATAAATGGCATGGTTCACAAATAAATGTATAAGGATTCACAAATAGTTTTTTGTGATTTAAATATAAGTGACGCTGTTCACAAATAAATGCATTTCAATTCACAAATGTTTTTAGACATTTATATATAAATTACGTAGTTCACACAAATATGTTTAGTTTTAAACAAATATAAAAAAAATTGCAAAGCGGTTACATTTATTTGAAACCTGCCGAATCTGCATTTGTGAAATGCCTAACATTTGTGGATCACGTCGTATTCGTGTGTGGATTTTTGAGAGTTTCTTGCCACAGCGCTACTCACGAATACATTTTGTTTAAATGGGGACGTTCTGTAGCCAATCAGATATGACTTTCCCTTTCAGCCAATCACGTACGTTTATACATACTTCATGTTTCTCCTCGGAGGTTTCCGTGGAGTAATGTTGTCTACATTTGATTTACAACTGCGGCCTTCGGTTTGAAATCTGAGGCAATTTTTCAAGGTAAGAGAAGTTATATTCATGATAAAACATTTTATACCAGTTCACTGACGAAACAATTTTGTCACAAAGTGTTTTTTTGTAGTGGTAGATATTTTTGAAAACTTGCGCTAACTAAACAGCGAACGTTAATGGAGATCAGCTGCTCTCTCTAGCTAAAGAGCTGAGCTCCTTTAAATGAATTTTGTGTCCGTTTCTGTAAAACTAGACCAAAATAAGTTAGCTAGAAAGAATATATATTTGATTTGAACTGCATTTCAATACAATAAATATTTTTGACATTTTTACATTTCGTCACGTCACATCTAATGTTATAACCATTATAAAAAAAGTTGTATGCCTAATATGTTAGAACATATTTGGCTTGCTGCTTTTCATTAGGACAGTGAGAGTACTGCCTGCATTAGGCCATTCTAGTTTGTCTACAGGCTTAACTGTAAAGATTTGTGAATTAACACACTACTAAATGTGGCATATTTCTCTGTTGTGGGGATTCATGGAGCAAGATACCAAAGTACCCTGCCCCGGCACCAAGGATGAAAAGGCTGCGGACAACTGACAAGCTCAGGGTCATAGCAGAGAAGGACATGGACTATAAGGGCTATAAGGGAAGATAGGATCTCCTGGCTGTGAAAGTTCTGCAGTAGAAGAGGACATGGACTCTGATCGCCTGCTATGAACATCAGCAACATAATACATGGTGGTCCAATGTTAATGATTTATCTACAGTACCGCTAGTCTACCTTTTAACAAATATAATAAGTGTATAATATTTTATATAATGCATATGCACTTGTTCAATATTGTCATGCAATTCTGATGTTGCACGGTATCTGTTTTTGTCCATTGTTAAATAAAATGGTTTTATTGAACACACATTGTAGATTTTAGTGTCTTTTTTAAGTAGATTTAGTTTCATTCTGTTAACACAACTGATCATGATTGTGGAGAAGTGGTAAGGAAATGTCAAGTTTTCCTCCGTCTATATGAAAGTGATAAAAAATTCTGGTGTGAGTGAGGTAAAATATGGTGGCCAAAGAATATTTTTGTAAGTATTAGTGTGAAAGCTTCTTGATAAAGGCTGATTCAAATCACATAATCATAGATATTTATGCAATTTGAGAGAACTGCTTCATATTGGTATGTACTATTTTGATGTGTGATAAACCTAGCATAAACGTTTAGGAAGGTTGACTTCATATTTTGGAACAGAATAGATTTTTTTTTTACTAATTCCATAATTTTGTACGTTTATACATAGCCTTCTTCACGTTTCTACCGGGAGGAAGAGCCATTTAGATATATAGCTCAGCCTCTCGGTAGAAACATGAAGTATGTATTAACGTACGTGATTGGCTGAAAGGGAAAGTCATATCTGATTGGCTACAGAGCTTCCTCATTTGAAAAAAATGTATTCCTGAGTCGCGCTGTGGCAAGAAGCTCTCAAAAATCCACACACGAATACGATGTGATCCACAAATGTTAGGCACTTCACAAATGCAGATTCGACAGGTTTCAAATAAATGTTAGTGCTTTGAGATTTTTTTTTTTACATTTGTTTAAACCTTAACATATTTGTGTAAACTACGTAATTTATATATAAATCTCTAAAAACATTTGTGAATTGATATGCATTTATTTGTGAACAGCATCACTTATATATAAATCACAAAAAACTATTTGTGAATCCTTATACATTTATTCGTGAACCACGCCATTTATATAATAATCAGGAAATACGTTTATGACTTGTTCTGCATTTATTTGTGATTATTGATAGCGATCTAATTCCATATGTATTTGTCTACCCGCGGATCTTGACCGCTCCAAGATGGCGGACCTGCAGACGCATGGCGGCGACACACGGCAGCGGTCTTTGAGGGATCTATGTATGTATATCTATGGTTGTGAGTATATATGAGTTAGCCATCCCACTACTGACATCATGTTTACATATCAAATTTCGAAACGGCGTCATTGATGCAGTTAACAGCTGGTGTTCGGCGTAATAGCCAAGACAGTCACTACACAAACGTAACATGAAATTACATAACATCAACGCTAGATGGCGGTATATGCCCGTGAAAACTCTCGAGTCCCCAGTCATTTCTCTCCCCAGTCCACAGTCATGTCAATGGGGCCAAAAACCGATTAAAAATATTAATTAAAAATATTACACGTGAACCGATCACTTCCCAGCCAACACGTCACAGTGGGGCAGTACCTAGGTTAGGTGGGCTTCAACTGGGAATGGGCTCAGAGTGGGCCCCGAAGGAGAAAATAAGTCAAGTATTGAACATTTAATGAGCAGAACATTAGTTGGGCAAAATTGCATAACGAATATTGGCATTTTTAGATTTTGATTAGATGGAAGTGGTTTAAATATACCAGCTATAACATTTGCACATTGTCCCAAGTGTCAAAACCACAATAAAAAAAATATTTTATATAAATATATATATATACATGTAGTGTCCGAAATTAACTTTTTGACTCACCGGTCAAGGGGAATGGTAGATGAAAAAATTCACCGGCCAATCATATTTTTTATCGGCCAAAATAATAAATGTAATTTTTGTGTCACATATACATTAATTTCAGTATGCCTACATTGTATTGAGTTAAGGTATTATGTTGCATACAAACTTAAACAAGAGCCTGAGGAAAGAGCAAAAAACAAATAATTCACAATATTCTATATAAATACAATTTCCTACTGTTCATCAATTCCAGATATAATAGCCTTCTTTTACTGTAGCCAGCATCTTACAACTCCTACTGTCACTGTGGTTTGGTCATAAATGATGGGGCTTAGATATGATATGACATTTATAAATTGATTTCACATGAACCATTAAGCTATAGCTCAAAAACAAACTGTCATGAAGTACCTTGAATTCAGTTTTCAGTGAGCTTGACATTGGCCCCCTCCTCATAACAACCATTCATAAATTGGTCTCGTGTTCCAAAACAAAAGCACATTGTTTAAAGGGGCCATATAATGCAAATTTTCAGGTTCATACCTTTATTTAGGAGTTGTACTAGAATAGGTTTACGCGTTTTAATGTTCAATGAACAATTTATTTTATCTAAACTGCCTGGATCTGCAACCTCTCTTCACCCTCTGTCTGAAACGCACCGTTTTAGCTCCTGTCTCTTTAAGGCCCCCCCTCCCGACGAGCCCAGTTTGCTCTGATTGGTCAGTTGGCCGAACAAAGGTAATTTGCCTTCTTGCTTACAAAACAGCGTTTTCACGACATGACTAAGCCACCCGGCCTCCGCTCTGGCTGGCTCTGGTTGAGGGCGTGCCAAACATTATTCAAATGTGTGACTTAGTGACGTAGATAAGTTACGGAAGAAAACGCTGGACTACAAACGAGGCGTTTCAGGCAATTCAGGAGCACTGTTTTCTGTGAGAGAGAGTAGCTCCCTTTGGCGTGGACTATGGGCTTTGTAACTTTTCAGACCTTCTACGTGCACAAAAAGCTATATAACACACTAAAGGAAAGGGGAAAACCCAAAAAGCATAATAGGGCCCCTTTATTACGTCGCGTCTACGGCAGTATTGGCATTGCTAATATTATGTTAGCATAAAGAAAAGATAACTATTAGGGGCTAACCGTAAACGTTCAACTTTGTTATTATCACAAAGAACTTGCTCGTCAGCAAAATGATAACATTGCTGGAAACTTCAAACAAGCAGTCCTCGAGCCCTAATGTCAACGTCCTACAAGTGGAATTTGGAATTGGAATACGGCAATTTTCGCCGAATTAGCCGGTAGCTAGTAGCAGACCGGTGGCAAGTGATTGTTAGTGTATGGCAGAGCCGTTAAAAGAGAGAGTTACGCCAACGGATGTTCAAAATGCTTGATGACGTGATTCATGTAGACCTCAAATAGTTCCCGGAAATTCTTCGCAGCCATGCAAATTCAGTAATAACGAGCGACAAAACTGCGATTTTGGGTTATAGTTGTGAATAAAAACATCGATTTCCAATATTTAAATTGTGTATGTACTGACATGTGTATGTAGTTACATCAATACGTTTAAAAAAGGAAAGAAGTGAAATTCGCCAAGTTTAGTGTGAATAACCAGCGTTAACGGAATACAATTGGACCCAATCAACCCTCTTGTCTGGGGATATTGTGTTGCAGCCTCACCTATTTTAAAGTCCCCTGATGCCGTTTACCTGTGTTTTGCGTTTTGTAACTGGGGGTTGCTTTAGATATCACCATTGCACACTACATAATGTGTAAGATGGTCTTCTCAGTGATGAGGAAAACACTTTTGTTACCAAAAAACAACTTGCAAGTTGCCTTTTTACGTTGCTACCCTTTAAAATCATTTTTATTATTTAACTATATTGGTATAATATAAAAATACACCTTAAATATTACCTTTTTATTTTCTTCATATGTTTGGTAATTTAAATATCGATTCTGCCTTTAAACAGGGCACAGCTGGAAAGGAGACCCAGTGTCAGTTGATAAACCCTAAATAAATAAATAAAATAATCGGCCTTGTTGACATATTTTAGGCTAACATTACCGTGTTGTCCTTGCACATAGTCTGCACCATGGTTTACTGCACTGCATGGGGATGCTCCAATTCCTCAGAGAAAAGAGTAAGAATGTATGGTTTCCCCACAGACATAGGAGACATAAATAGTTGGCTAAAGTCAGCAGGAGCAATCTTATGATGAATAACAATTAGCAAAAATTTTGAAATAATCAGATTCAAACTCTGCATTTGCAATTTTTCACAAAAGGCCACACCATTGTGAAGCTTTATGTTTTGTTTATTAAAAATAAGAAGCAGCTGCCAAAATGCTTGCAAAACACAGAGTAACATATACAGCACATAGCTGATGATCACAGCTATAGTGTTAACGGTGACACAGGTATAACAAGTAAGAACTCTTAATTATAGTAATACTTCTTATTTTGAAGTTACGTAATATTATTGAGAACATTGAAAAAATTAACAGTGCCATGTCTTCTACTTACTTAAATCAGTTTCACAGAGGTCTTTGATTTCCTACAACTTAACGCAGGTAGATCGACAGAGCTTGAAAGAGAGTGTGTGTTGACATTGGATGAGATGCCAATTAAACACTGTGGAGTTGCACATACTTAGAAACTGTATGGTGATGTGACTTTACTGTGTCAAGCAGGAGCAACACGCTTGTGTGCTTATGTTGGATGGAAACAACACGGTGAAAGCAAGTAGTGGCCTATCATTGTTATTGAAATAATACAGAGGGCCGCATCCATAGGGCTAAACGTGTTTGATGTCACAACCGACATGGGTAGCTCTAACCAGACCATTTGGAAATTGTATGGGCTTAACCACACAATAAAACATCAGTGCCACATCCGTCAAAATGCAAAATTGCAACAGAGCCCAACGATGACAGTCCTGCTGGAGAAAACAGCCTCTTAGTGAACTCAAAAGAGTTCAAGGCAGGTTCTCTTTGTTGTCCCTTCCCAGGAGCCTATGATTTAATTCACCAAATTGAATGACCATGGACCAACCAAGACTGGTTCCTCCATCACGGAGCTCTCCAACGCAGTGCATTCCTTAGGAAAAGAATATCCGGAGCTCTCAAGCAAGCGTCCATCCTGCTGTGGAGTACAAGATAAAATTATTTAAATATGGCTTGAGGGTGAAACAGATGAAATAAACAACACAAATATGGCCATATTGGAAGCAAGAGGACAGGCACTTCTTGAGCCAAATAATTATATCAATGTAAAAATATGAATTACAGAATTTAATTTGAGAAAATCAACTCTATGCGTGGCCTCTCTCTTTGCTGTTAAGTGTTACCATGTTAACTCTGGGCCATGTGTGGCATTTGTGTTTTTGTTACTCACCAAATGTTGGCATATTTTTACAACTATGTCTATGTCTACTACAACTATGTCTAAAAAAAATATTTCAGGTGTTTACTTTATCCCAATTACAATCAATAAAGGCAGCATATGTGGTTAAAGTTTGCTATTTACCTCTGCCCTATCACTTATCAATGGAAGTGCTATTTGTCTTTCGAGAAGCTGTGGTATAATGTTTTTCTTACTCACCCAAAGTTTGTGGGTCTGGTGGACCCACCATTGGGGTTTTAAAACAATGCAGTTATAATCATTTATGTAAAGAAAATAACTGATGGTTGGAGGTATACAGTGAAAGTACACTGCAAACCTTTTTCTTTCCTTTATACCACATTTGATTATTTTTACCTACAATTCCAACACTTGTATTACCCTTGGCTCGGGTCCACATGAGACCGGTTAACTTGCTATGCTAGGTAGCCTAGTCTAGGTAGCCTAGCCTAGCCTACTCTTAAAATACATGAAATGCAGCATATTGTATCAACATTAATGTTCTAGTTAATGTTGTTAATGAAAGCTTCTTAGCAATAACTTATATTTTGCTTACCGCCCACACATTAGGCTCCCTGATCGATGAACCGATTGCAATGGCTGTTAGTTTCAAGCTGTCAAGTTGCAGCAATATTAACGTTGATATACCCAAAATATACAAATTTAGAAAGGATTAATCCACTAACATGTTTTAAGGCACATGTTAATTAGATTCAGATGTACTGCAAATATACAATCTAATTCCTTATACGTCCTACCCTTTAAAAGGGCATCGTAAACGGTCTTTTCTGCTGCAACTCTACCGAGCTACTTGTATTTCCTGCTAACTTCCGGGAACTATTCCGTTGCTACACGATCTGCCATTGTTGTAAAAAAAACTGGTACATTGGAGTGAGCAGAGATGTCGCAACTCTCTCTCTATATAGCTGTGGTTTATGGTATGTTGAATTATGGGTTGATTAGAAGGATGCAGTGGGCAGAGTATAATTCGAACCTGTTTGTGTGTGTGTGTGTGTGTGTGTGTGTGTGTGTGTGTGTGTGTGTGTGTGTCAAACTCTGACAAAGAAAGCAGAGGACAGTAACAGCGCAAGCACAAATAACACCAAAACGAAGTAAAGACTTTGCTTTGTTTTTTATACTAGTTTGGTACAAACATGTATCCGCCAGTGTGGCGGGTAGCCTCACTAGATTTACTCGCCAAATCTACCCGTCTGTGGCGGGTGCTAATTTCGGACACCGTATACATGCAGATCACTTTGATACAATACAATTTCATTTCATTTTCTACTCTTTAATTTTGGCTTTGTAGCCCACTTGGGACCCATCCAGTAACTATGTTCACTGTCCAAACAGTATGCCCATTTCTAGCCCATGGATATTCCTCTGGGTTCCCCATGTGGGCCCCAACACCAACCCACTTAAAAGCCCACTCTGAGCCCATGCCCACTTGAAGCCCACCTAACCCAGGTGCCCATGTGGGCCCCACTATGACGTGTTGGCTGGGGGCAACGTAGCTGGAAAAGAATGTTCTGTAACCAATAACCAGGGCTGCTTTTTTGGGGCCCAATGCAAAATGTTGGTTGAGAGACCCTATTTTGCTAACTATATAGTGGAGGGATTCCAAACCCTCTAAGGTGGTCCGGCGGCAGAGGTGTCACCAAAGAAATATGCTCCCCTAGAAGATTTTGTTTCTCTACATGGTCTCAAAGTACATGAGCTTTGAGAGTGAAAACAGACCTACTATTGCGACTTCAGGAAGGAGTTGCTTCAGTTGCCTAGTCATTCTCCCTCTCTCCTTCTGCTTGGTTGCTATTTCTCACTACATCTGTTTGCTTGTCACTTATGCAGTCTACTTATTGACCCCTTTCTGTCTCTCTTCCTGCTTGACCTTTTAAGGTAGAGTAAAAACATTTTGTTATAAAAGGGAAATGTGTGAAACCCATTATTGCTTTTCGCAGAATCACATAGCTAGTGGATTTTCATGACTCTGTTTTATTATCATGAAAGACTGACATTTAAAATGTGAATTCAATTGCTGAGTCAGTGTACACCAAGCACAAGACTCGTATGTCATTGCAGGACTCTAGCCTAATATTTGCAATTTGTGAGATAGGCTGAGCTTGAAATTATACAAAGTTATAGATTAAATGTTTTATTTTGTTTCCTGGACAGCTATACTTATGGTATATTGTTTTCATAATTTCAACAAGTTAAATTCCACTCACTACTTGTAGTGAGTGGTTTGACAAGTTATTATGTGATGCGTCAGTGATGACGCATTACATCTTGTTACCGTAAAGTCATATTATTATTATGTCAGTGCGTCAGCACAACATTGACAAGACCCAAACCATTGACACGACACTGCGTACTGAATGTGAGTTAAGTTGTATATGTTTAACAGCAAACTGAACCAAAGTTAGCTAACCTAAAGTGTGAGTTGCTGTGAGTATGACAGCTCGCACCATTTGATTTAGCTTATGATGGCTTGCTAGGATGCTTGCAAAACAAACTACTTTAATGTCAAAATTAAGGCACTGGCTTATAACAAACTATTTCTTATAAGAAAATAATGTAATGAAGTTATCATGCCCAAGCTATTACAGGAAGAGTTTTACACAGCGCTATTTGGCTGACCCTCGATCTACTTCATTTAAGCACACTATGGTCATGGTGGATGGTCAGTGATTTTAATACTTACTGTGCAAACATATAGGGCTTAGAGAACAAAACTAAAAACAAAACTAAACGTTAGTAGGCCACTTAAATTATGAAGCAGCACTGCCAATCTGGCAGCAGCGGCGCCGTAACGACTACAGGTATGGGGGGTGCAAGTCAAGAAGGGGTGTTTTCCGGATAATCTGGGGTTGTGTCTGTCGTGTCTTTTCCAATGGAAGAGATAGCAACAATTTACTTCAAATACAAACACTAGGAGTCGAATGTGAAAAGTTCAGAAGGGCAGGCTTTATTCGGCATCAAATAAAGCCGAGTTGGCCTATAGGATCACTACTGAATTGTACAGCATTGTCAATGATTTAAATGCATTTCTCTAGGTCTACCCCAAGTTCTGGCAACTCCCCAAAATGCAAATAGACAACACTCAATTTCCATCATCACCTTTCAATTTCTTCCAGTGGGTCTTGGTATCTATAGATCTTAGCATAACACCTTTCTCACTTCGGGCCCTCTTCTTTTCCTATGGTAATCTCAGGCATGAAATCCATTGACCCCAGATCAGCTGTCTTTAACCATGACCCTGACTTTCCATATATTTATGAGTTTGTCAATTGCCTGCATTCTTTCCCTGTTTTGCCTCTATAAAGTAACTTTAAGTGTCCTGGAGGACAATCAAACAGAATGAGTTACCATCGTTACAAGCATTTGCTCATCTATGCTTCACCCATTGGGGCCTTCAATATACCACATTTCAAACTCAGCACTATTCGTCCTTAGTATCCTACATTCTCTGCCTATTCTGATAACTTTACCTGGTAACTAAATGTAATATTACTTCCTGAATGCCCTTTAACATTGATTACACACAAGTACACACTTTAAGCACAATATACCATATGTTCTGCACACCTAACACAGGCTGGATAGGATAAGTATTCTGATTTTAGTCAATTATGGGTGTTGGTCTCTCCTCAGAAAATGTGTAAGCTATTCAACAGAAAATTCACATTTGCATTGTTTGTAATAATCATTTTTATGAACGTGCTATGTTGTAAAAAGTAATGAGAGGAGACCAGTGTTGACATATAACTCATGAACTGCGTACACATCGGAATTAAGCATAAAGCCTAAAAGCTTAAAAACTTGCTCATTTGTAATATGCTAGCTGCTCTTCACACATGTGAGCAGATAATTGTGTAGGTCTATCCTATATGGCGAACTCATAAACCTTGGCCCCAAAAAGTTACCAGCCTTAGCAATGCAACAAGCAAACAGCATGGAATGGAGTGCTAAAACAAAACAAAGCTGCTGGCCAGATTGCTTAAGCAAAATGCAAATCATATCACAATCTGTATGTGCACTTTAGCGGAACGGGAAGGCCGTGCAAAACGCACCCCCTCATCCCACACAAAAGCAGGGGAGGGGGGGGGGGCAAAGATCCCCTGGCCTTCCCGGTTCCGGCGCCACTGCAGTAGTAAGCACCCCCTGTTAACAAATAGGGTCTGGACTGCAGTACACTTGTGCACGCTAAGGTGATCAGTCTAATAACTGCGACGCATCACATCGCATTTGCTCAGGGAAATGTGTTTTCTAGTTGTGTGCAATTATATACTATTGTCGTTAAGTTTTATTATTAGCCCGATGTTTCTGACTCTAACAATGGTCGCAGTTCTGAGCATTTCGCTTCCAATGCAAAGACAAAATGTCCGTTCCAATACCACGGACTGCGCTTGTACACAGCTAATTAATCTGTCCACTAGTTATTTTTGAATTGCATTTTTTACATGCTTAATTTGCCCATAGACAATGAATAGGGAAACAAATTATGCCCTCTGGTGGATTTTGAACGAAGGAGCAATATGCGCCCATTTGAGTGAACGTAGCATGGACTAATGATAGCTGTACAAACGACTTCATCATCATTCACCAGATTCCACCGGAACTTGGAATAAACCCACAAACGGACAACATTGATAAGACACTTTGTACTGAATGTGAGTTAAGTTGTATTTGTTTAACGTTAAAAAGAATTCTGGGGACTTGACAGCAAATTGAACCAAAGTTAGCTAGCCTAAAGTGTGAGTTGCTATGAGTAGTATGACACTGGCACCATTTAGCTTGTCAGATAGCTTGCTGGAATTCTGCAAAACGAACTTCTTTAACGTCAAAATTAAGACACTGGCTAATAACAAGTATCAAGCGTTTCCCCACAATGCATAGCCTATGCGCCGCTGTTAATTTTTTTATTTATTTCGTTAATCACAATTTGGATATGAAGTTAACATAATTTCCATAGTCTAACATTTGCTAGCATGCTTGCTATGTGATTGAATCATATGTATGAATCATACACTGGTCGGAAGACGCAATCATATACTGTTATCGTTCAGTTTTATTATTAGCCTATTATTAGCCCAATTTTTCTGACTCTATTTTCTCAGTATTGAGCATTGCGCTTGCACACAGCTAATTAATCTGTCCACTATTTAATATTTAATTGCCTCTTTTATAATCCATGTACGTTAGCTAGCATGCTTGTGAAACTATATGGAACCACTGATGATGGGACTAGACTACTACTGTCTAACATTGGGAACGTTAGTTACCATTTTGCAAATGATTATAACAGCCCCCTATTAGCCAAAGTTTCATAGTTCCATTTTCTTCATGCCAAGATAATAATTAGCAAGGCAAAACTGTAATAATCACGACCTAATTAAAGCATTTTTGGCGTTTTGGGACATGATAGGTAAGCCTTCAAGACATGTTACAGTAGTTTAGTTACAGTAGCCTAATTATGTCACTCTCCTAACAAATTGTCGTACATCTTGGGTGTCCCACAATTTCTTAAATGATAAAACTGAGGGAGGCTACTTGTGTTTACCAGAGGAAATTAAATACAGTGCCTTGCAAAAGTATTCACCCCCCTTGGCTAGTTACTTATTTTGTTACATTACAACCTGTAATTTAAATGTTTTTTTAATCTGAATTTTATGTGATGGATCTGCACAAAATAGTCTAAGTTGGTGAAGTGAAATGATAAAAAAATATATATAAAAAATTGGAAATTGGCATGTGCATATGTATTCACCCCCTTGCTGTGAAGCCCCTCAAAAGTTCTGGTGCAACCAATTACCTTCAGAAGTAACATAATTAGTGAAATGAAGTCCACCTGTGTGTAATCTAAGTGTCACATGATCTGTCAGTATAAACACACCTTTTCTGAAAGGTCCCAGAGGCTGCAACACCACTAAGCAAGAGGCATCACACCATGAAGACCAAGGAGCTCTCCAAACAAGTCAGGGACAAAGTTGTTGAGAAGCACTAGTCAGGGTTGGGTTATAAAAAAATATCCAAATCTTTGATGATCCCCCGGAGCACCATCAAATCCATCATCTTCAAATGGAAAGAACATGGTACCACAACAAACCTGCCAAGAAAGGGCCGCACACCAAAACTCACAGGCCGGGCAAGGAGGGCATTAATCAGAGAGGCAGCACAGAGACCAAAGGTAACCCTAAAGGAGCTGCAGAGTTCCACAGCAGAGACTGGTGTATCTGCGCATGGGACCACAATAGGCCGTACACTCCATAGAGCTTGGCTTTATGGAAGAGTGGCCAGAAAAAAGCCATTACTTAGTGTTAAAAATAAGATGGCACGTTTTGAGTTTGCCAAAAGGCATGTGGGCGACTCCCCAAATGTATGGAGGAAGGTGCTCTGGTCAGATGAGACTAAAATTGAACTTTTCGGCCACCAAGGAAAACGCTATGTCTGGCGCAAACCCAACACATCCCATCACCCCAAGAACACCATCCCCACAGTGAAACATGGTGGTGGCAGCATCATGCTGTGGGGATGTTTTTCAGCAGCAGGGACTGGGAAACTGATTCGAGTCGAGGGAAAGATGGATGGTGCTAAATACAGGGATATTCTTGAGCAAAACCTGTTTCAGTCTGCCTGTGATTTGAGACTGGGACGGAGGTTCACCATCCAGCAGGACAATGACCCAAAGCATACTGCTAAAGCGACACTCGAGTGGTTTAAGGGGAAACATTTAAATGTGTTGGAATGGCCTAGTCAAAGCCCAGATCTCAATCCAATTGAGAATCTGTGGTCAGACTTGAAGATTGCTGTTCACAAGCGGAAACCATCCAACATGAAGGAGCTGGAGCAGTTTTGCCATGAGGAATGGGCAAAAATCCCAGTGGCAAGATGTGGCAAGCTCATAGAGACTTATCCAAATCGACTTGCAGCTGTAATTGCCGCAAAAGGTGGCTCTACAAAGTACTGACCTTAGGGGGGTGAATATTTATGCACGCTGAAGTTTTCTGTTATTTTGTCCTATTTGTTGTTTGCTTCACAATAAAAAAAAAAAAAATCACATCTTCAAAGTTGTAGGCATGTTCTCTGGATGAAATGATGCAAACCTTCAAACAATCCATTCTAATTCCAGGTTGTGATGCAACAAAACATGAAAAGTGCCAAGGGG
Organism: Galaxias olidus; assembly: GCA_026901105.3. Taxonomy (NCBI): domain Eukaryota; kingdom Metazoa; phylum Chordata; class Actinopteri; order Galaxiiformes; family Galaxiidae; genus Galaxias; species Galaxias olidus. Next base: position 56,243 of record JAPMUY010010861.1, on the reverse strand, counting down.
GGTGAATACTTTTGCAAGGCACTGTACATTGTGTGTGACAATCAACATGGTTTTTTTACAGGGCGAGAGAACCCTTCCACATGTTGCATCCTTCTAGTTCTGGGTGATGGTAGCTTTCCCTGTTTGAACTCACCAATCTGTCTAATCACACTACAAAGAGCCCATTAATGGACACATCCAGGGTGCTTCAATTATTATCCTTAACATAAGAATCAGTTATTCATGCTCACAAACATTCTGACATAAAGAAAATAAGGCACTTTATTAGTCCACATTGGCATCAGTCAGCTTCATTTTCACTTTTACACTCTTATCACCTAACAACGTTGTCATGTCGATTCAGGTATAAAGGTATTGTGCGGTTTATGTGAATGTACAAAAATGTCCTAAAAACAAAGTATGCAAATAAAACGTGTGCTTCTGAAGATACTGACATCTGAATAGTGCAATCACAACGTAAACAAATCAGCCATCACACAAACAGGAACTTGTGTGATGCAAGGATAAAAAAATTGCACATAACACAAGCCAACATTAAATCAAGTGTTTGGCATTTGATCACTTTGTAGCTCAAACCGGCCTGAGAACCGCTCTGTTTACGCCTCACTCTCTCCTCATGGTGCTTCTGCTCTTTAGCACTTTCCTGTGTTAGAAAATCCACCATACAATCCACCATTTGATTTAAAACAAAACAATGCCATTGCTTGGGATAACTGTAAACTATAAGGGTGACAAGCCCAGCTTATCAAAATAACAGGCGTGTTTATTTTATTGCATGGAGGAAAGGTGAATCATACTGAAAATAGCATGTGTTCAGGTGGGGTTTTTCTAGCTTTACCTCCCTTCTATTGCATTAACGGTATTATCACCATGACATTTGCCATTTATCTGATGGAGGTAGAAAAGCATGAAAGCTCATGATTCGTTCAAAACTTATGTTTCATGTTATAAATCGATCAAACAAGTTATCAAATAAAGAACAACACTGCTTCATAAAATAACCAGGTCACTTCATCATGATACAAAAGTGCTCTGTCCTGTGTAAGCTAGCAATCGGTCCTACCCTGCCAGTCTGCACTGACGTTAAAGGAGCAGAAACAAGCGCAGCAACTTTAACCAGTGAAGTATGCCTCCATCTTGCCGGTGATTTGCAAGGCTTTCTGGGAGATTTCTTATAACCATCGTTTTCAAGCGTGCCTTTGGAAAATCTCTGTTTTGAGGGCTACTTGGCCCTTCCCCTAAGGCTTAGCTCTCGATCACAAGGGAATTGGGACACCACTAGTCCTACGCGTGAACGCGCAAAACGAAGGGTTACGGCAAAAGGGTTAGGGCTAAGGGGTGTAAAATAGGCAATTGGAATTGGGCCTTAGTATACTAATGCCATTATAATTAGCATAGTATGTATACGTTTGCGAGATTCATTTTTTCATTTCAAGATATCCTAATAATTATGACATAAATGCATGTAGATTATAGTTTGCCATAGTAACTAACTTAGCTAACTAACTTAGCTTAGTGACTGCCTACTTTTTTTATAAATTAACATTGAAATCGTTATGAAGAGATTGTGGCTATCAGCAGGCGCAATAATATCTGAGTTACGTTAAATTTTTGGAGGGAAAACAGGGAGGAAAACAAGGTCCCCTGATAGCTCAGTCCTAATAGCAGGGACCCAGGATCCATCCCGGCACGAGGTCAGCTGAAAGTTGTCTCCTGTCTATCTTTCCATTAAAGCCTAACAGTAGTTAATATTTATTTTAAATATGGTGACAAAGAAATGTCATTTTCAATGTAACTTTCTATTTTATATAGATTTCTGTCACAAATAATGCAATTATAGTTAGCAAATGAAATGCCACTGCGGACATTGATTTGTCATTTCAGCATTTTTTTATGTTTGATGTGGGAAGGTTATTGCGAACACAGGAAATGCAGAACTATAAACACTTATATTCATGCTTGGTCACACTGAGAAAAAGGTCTGAACCTGCGTATGTTTCCGAACACGTAAATAAGTTAGGTGACAAAGTGGAGCGAGCGAAAATAGATACTTGACGGAACTGTCTTTTGGGATTTTGTTTCCGCCTGTTGGATATTCTTTGTTACACAGCTAAACTAAGCTTGACAGTTAGCCTGCTACAGAGCCATATAGAGTTGCGCCAACGGAAGTTCTACATGCTTGATCGTCACGTGATTCATGTAGACCTCGGATAGTTCCCGGAAGTTCTAGGCGGTTAATTTGAAATCGTAAATAACGACAAACAGAACTGCGATTTTCTGGTAATTAATAGTCACTAAGCACCTTGATTTGCAATATTTCGATTGTATATGCATCGACATGTATATGTAGTTATATGATTAGTTCTGATTAATTAAAAAAAGTTAAGTTAAATACGCTAATGCTATTTGAGAATTAGTGAACAGCTAGCGTTAACATACCGACAATTGTAAAAGCAACCCTCTTGTCTGAATATATATTATGTATATGGATGCAGCCCCATCTATTCTAAGTCCTAGGCCTAGATGACGTTTACCACAGTGGTTGACGTCTTGTAATTGGTGGTTTCTTTAGATCTCCTTGTCTTCAAAGCACACTAAATCAACTTGCCCACTCTTACAGATCCCTCCTGCTGAGACCATACACTACTCCCTGGGTTCTTGGGTCTTCTGAATTGGGACTCCTGGCTATATAACACTCCAAATTAAAACTCAGAGGTGACCGCACATTTGCAGTCACAGCCCTGACATTATGGAATGGCATTCCCTCCTGTCACATTCAGTCCTTCAAGTCAAATTTTTATATAATTTATTATGCCTTTTAAACATGGCACTGCTGGAAATTAGACCTTCTGTTAGTTGATTATCCCCATATAAAATAAAACCTGCTTTTTTTGTTGATAGATTATTTTAGGCTAACATTACTGTGTTGTTCTTACACATATATATATATATAGTCTGCACCATGGTTTTCTGCAACGCGTGGGGATGCTCCGATTGCTCAGAGAAAGGAATACACATGTATGGTTTCTCCATGGACACAGAGAGGAGAAAAAAATGGTTGGCTCAAATCTGTAGGAGTAATCTTATAATCAAAAAGGATTACAACAGCAAAAAACTCTGTGAGGTAATCATATTTAAAACACTGCATTAACACTTTCTTACAAGCAAAGACCACATTACTGAAGCTTAATGTGCCGTTTATTAACAATAATGAACAGGGAAATGCTTGCAAAACCTAAAACTCCGTTTTCTGCAGGCACATTTTGAGGCAGACCAGTTTGTAAAGACCAAAACAGGCAAGACTAGGCTAAGAGCAGGTGCTATTCCCACCATCTTCGTCCATCGCTGTGTGGTCAAAAAGAGGAGGGCCCCTGCACCACGATGCACCCCTGGACCTGTAAATACAGAGCACATAGCTGCTGATCACAGCTACTGTCTTAAAGACGATACAGCTATAACAAGTATGAACTCTTAGTCATAGTACCATTTCTTATTTTGAAGTGATGTAATATTATTTAGAATAGAACTAAATTAACAGTGTCTTGTCTTCTACTTACATCAGCATTAAAGATTGAAGAAAGAAGGGATGAAGCGACAGCAGGAAGGGAAAGTGAGGGTGAAGACAGACAGGCAGCAGTCAGTCAGCATACCCGTGAGTAAACAGCCAGGAACTCATATCTTTTGAAAAAATTATTCAGACAAGAAAAAATCACAAAAAATGCAAAAGCGGCACTCAGCAAGTTAAGGAGGGAAAACGCAACTCTCATAAAAACAATGAAAATGAAGGACAAAAAATTTTGTAAAACCTTTTCAAAAGACCAAATTAAGGCATTAGGCAGACTTACCACAAAGGGTATGAAATGGAGCAATGCCACGATTAAGAAGGCGTTAAAAATTTGCTTTGCTGCCGGTCCAACCGGTTACAAGACCCTGCAAGAATTAGACATTCCCCAGTCAGCAATAAGAACCCTGCAAAGACATATGCAATGCGTTAGATTTGAACCTGGTGTTCTAACAGAAGTATTTAATTTTTTAAAGCTCAAGGTAGATGCATTGACAGAGCTTGAAAGGGAATGTGTGTTATCATTGGACGAAATGTCAATCACACCAAGTGTGGAGTTGCATGTACTTACAGGGAAACTGTACGGTGATGTGACTTTACCAGGTCACACCGGAGTAGCAACACATGCTTGCGTTTTCATGTTGGCTGGAAACACAAAAAGGTGGAAGCAAGTAGTGGCATACCATTACAGTGGCAATTCTACCAATGGAGCAAAGTACAAGCCAATCATTATTGAAATAATAAGAAGGGCATCTACCATAGGGCTACACGTGCTAGATGTCACCACTGACATGGGTAGCCCTAACCAGGCCATGTGGAAATCATTTGGTGTTGACCACAATGGAACATCTGTGCCACATCCGGCAACACCAGACAGACAGCTCTATTTTATGCCTGATGTCCCACATCTGGTCAAAAACCTCAAGAGTGTTCTGGTCTGTGGACAGGTATTCAAAATTCCTGAAGATGTGGTCATGAAAGAGAACCTCCCCTCTAGTGAGGTTTCAGTGGTCCCTATTAAGGACTTGCTGACCTTTCAAGAAGGGATGGCATTAAAAATAGCTCCCCATCTATCAGCTGCAGCCATCGAGCCAAGTCACTTTGAGAAGATGAAGGTTGGTCCTGCTCTCAATGTGTTCAGTAAAGCAACAAGTGCCGGGCTAAAATACATGGTTCAGCAAGAAAACCGCCCTCTGTCCAACCTCACAACAGCATGGCTCCTGGAACAGGTTGATCACTGGTTTGACCTCATGTCATCTTGCCATCCAATCACAGCCCTGAGCCGGCTCAAGATAGAGCCTTACCAAAAGGCCATCACCTTCTTCCAGGACATCGTCCACCTGTTCCGTGGGATCAAGATAGGTCCAAAGGGAAGTTGGAAGCCTGTTCAAACAGGGGTGATAATGGCAACAACATCAATTTTGGCCATACAGGAGGAAATGCTGACACGAGGACACAGGTTCGTATTGATGTCAAGGTTCACACAAGACTGCCTCGAAAATACATTCAGCTGTGTGAGATCTAAAAATCCTGTCCCAACTCCAGTGGAGTTCCATCATGCGCTGAGAATCATCTCTGTGGGGCAGTTCCTTACCACCGTTAGATTTGGGAGCTACCAGGAAGAAGACAGTAGCTTCTTGGCCGACTTCCTGGACACGGTAGAGCCAAATATCACTCCGTCAGTCAGAGTGGAACAGAGCAGCACCTGACCTCACAAAAACAGAAAAATGCATTCTCTTTCATCTTGCAGGCTACATTGTCCACAAAGTAATCAGGTTTTCCAGCATCTGTGAAAAGTGCAAAATTGCAACAGAAGAGAAGGTTGACAGTTCTGGAGAAAATAGCATATTAGTTAACTTTAGAGTTCAAGGCAGGTGCTCTACGTCATCCCACCCAAGAAGCCTATGACTTCATTTACCAAATTGAGGAACTATTTCAGACCAAGACTGGTTCCTCCCTCATGGAGCTCTCCAATGCAGTGGTGGTCTTGGAAAAAGAGGCTCAGGCACTCACCAGCAAACTTCCATCATGCTGTGGACTAAATGAAAAAATTATGAAAAGATTCATACAGCTCAGATTAAGAATTGAGGCAAAAAAAAATAAGAAATGACAGAAAAACACACATAAAACATGGCCATCTCAGCAGCAAGAGCCAATACAAGAAGATGAAAAGAAGCAAAGATGTAACACCTGCCAGCACCCAGTCAACATTGCACCTCCACCAGCCAGCACCCAGCCAACTGTGGTCCTCCACCTGCCAGCATCCAGCCAACTGTGGTCCTCCACCTGCCAGCACCCAGCCAACTGTGGTCCTCCACCTGCCAGCACCAGGAACATTAGACATTTTTTTTGGTTTTATTAGGTTTAGAAAGTAGTCAGCGTTAGTTGTAAGATTCGTTTTTAAGTTAGGGACATCTTTAATAATGACATCATTGAAAAATTACAGAATTTTATTTGAGTAAACCAACTAAAACCAACCACGCGTGGCCTCTCTTTGCCATTACGGTTTACATGTGTGGTATTCATGTTTTTGTTACTCACCCCAATGTTCGCGGGTTTTACAATGCCAACTACACCTAACAATTTATGTAAAAATACTTAACAGATGTTGAGTTTCTCAGTGACAAGCAATACAGAATGCAACATTTGCAATTTACCTCTGATATATTAATTTGATCAATAGAACAATGCTATTTGTGTTTTCAGATAAGATGGTTTTCATGGCAAGTTGCAGTTACCCACCGAATGTACGCGGTGGTCTGGTGGACCCGAGATTATTGGGTTTTTAACACAAAAGTTAAATATTTATGGATATATTTAACAGAAAAACGTTTTATTTCATTTACACTATATTTACTTTTTACCCAAAATTCCAGCGCTTGTGTTACGCTGGACTCGAGTCCACACGAGGCCGGGGGTTAACTAGCTAAGATAAGGCCTCTAAGCCTGCTAAGCCAGCTAGCCTTAAATTGCTTAACTCAGTTTTAGTAGGGTAGACAACTCCAACCGCTACAATGTTGTCTTAACGGGACAATTCACACAGCAGAGTCTAAAATCGCGCTGTGTAGCATTTTGAAACTGTTTAAATCACCACAAATATAACGTTTTTGTTGGTCTGAGCCTATTCAGTAATTCAAATGTAAACCTCGTTTCACAACATATACGTGTCAACATCGATAAAGCTCTTGCTAATTCACATTTAGCTTTCAAAGTGCGCAGGTTTTGTTCTTGCATGAACAAATCCTTAAATTTAAGCAGTTTGATCAAAAAATGTATGCTTTATTTAATATCAAACCACTGATGTACTGATTTAAGCATTTATTCTTAAATCATAGACAATTCAATCTTTCCATATACTTACTGTTAATAACATCATATTGTAATTTCAAAACTCGCCTCTGCGTGGTGCTCAACGCTGAACTTTGTTCGAAATGCTTTATTTTGGTAGAAAACGGGCACCGATTTTGCCGCGCACCAAGTCTTGAAGTCCTCTTGCCTACCTGTTCCCATACTTTTTCACAGTCAAACTTTGAATCATTTTGAAGTAAACCCCTGTACCTACATGACCTTAAGTGGAATAAGCAATCAGTCAACAAATAGTTATTTAAAATACGTGCTATATACTTTACTTGTGTTGCTACTAACTTAAATTTAATCCGTCGGTTGAGGCCTTTCATCTCTGAGTAGTCCAAGGCCTTTGAAAGATTCTCAGAAAAAAAAAATCGATCCTAGGCAGAAGAAGAACTGCACTCTCAAAGTTTTCCGTGTCTTCACTTCTTCAGGACAGCTCAAACAAACGCCATTCTCCACTATACTAGTATTTGAGTCGCTACTAACTTAAATTAAATCCGTCGGTCGGGGCCTTTCAACTCTGACTAGTCCAAAGCCTTTGAAAGATTCTCAGAAAAAATTATAAAAATCGATCCAAGGCAGAGAAATAACTGCTCACTCAAAGTTTTCCGTGCTTTCACTTCTCCAGGACAGCGGTAAAACACGTCATTTTCCACTATAGCTTGCTAGATAGTTTGTTTTGATTTAGAAATCGGTCGCGTGGTTTGGAATCCATAAAGCAAGACCTATTTTCATTGTTTTGTGTAAGCTTAAGGTAATGTCAGTCAGTTTGGCTACTATTACATAGGCCTATAACACATTGAATTTTAACTTTAGCTATGCTGATTGATTGTGAATGTAAGTGATGCTCATAGGTAACGTTATCTGTACCAAGATAAAAGGCGACCTAGTTGTTGCATTCTTGAGCGGGGTAATTTTAAGTAGGCCTATCAAGGCAGTTAAGAATATATTAATGATCAGCGGATATGAAAAACTTCATATTTAAAATACTTCTGCTTATGAAGAACTATGCGTGATAAGAGTTTGAGGTAGCATATCAATTGCCGTGAGAAAATCGGGACCTTTCCTTTCATCTTTTGTTTTCCTCTGTCCACTGAAGCGTTGGTTTCCTTAAAGATCGCGTTGAGTGGCATAATCAGTTGTGACAACGGATGCGTGCCTGAAAAATCAGTGCATTAAGAAAACAAGAAAACCTATTTATTAGTCAGATGGTTTATTGCCTTAGGGTTTGCAGAGCAGACTGCAGAAATTAGCAGATCGGCTACTCGTAGACAGCTAAAAATACAAGATCAATACAATACAAGATCATCATCGTAATGATAAATGAAATATAGGCTATAATGTAGGAGTTTGTTGGGCAGAGAGCTTTGACTTTTGCAAGATCGATTGGGCAAGAACTGTGGGGGGAGGCAGGGAAAACGATAGTATTTCAACGAGAGAATATGCCTGTTTATTACCACTTTATAGGCTAAATAAGCAGATATGTACAAATAATACTGAGCAATGATCTTGCAATGGGACCTACATTTTACTGAGATGTTTTGAAATGTGTTTTCGACCCGGTGATTATCTGGCACTGATTATGAGTGTACAAACGCAATTGCAAGCAGTACCTTGGCAAACTGTCGTTCGAAGCCTAGAATTGTTGTTGACTAGGGCCGCGTCATAAAAAAGCTAAGTTGTTTGACACGTTCGCGGTTTTCAGCATACACGTATTTAATATTTTAGCCTTAATTTAGGTAAACGACAATGTAACTGTAAAGGCAGTTCGTTTTTCAAAGTATCTGTAGCAACATATACATTGTTTTTCCCATACAAAGAAGTAAACAAATGTCAAAGTTGGCCATAGGAGGTTTGAGCTCTTAGAAGACACCGCTTGGCGACACTTTAGTATTAACTCGGTGAAATGAAAAACCTTTTTTCGACACTAAAACTGTCACTTTTAGATCGACTGAAAATTTATGAATTTGTTTTTATTAATAAACGTTCAGTAAGTAACACAAATTTGGAGCATTCACTGTTTAGTCACTTGATTTAAAAAAAAAAAAAACTGAAAACCCGTTTGTCCTGTCTAGTCTTAGACTCCTGAAATTTATACATGAAATGCGCATATTGTATCAACTTTTATGTTCTTAAGCTTCTTAGCAATAACCAGGGACAATAACATATATAAATTTATATTACACTTACCGCGCACATGGCTAGCTGTTCGATAAACAGGTCAGGCTGTGACAACTGTTAGTTTCAATCCTTTTTCTAGCACTAACGTCTTCAACGTTTAAAAAATATTTTAATTTAAAGGGTGCTGAGCCACCAACGCGCCTTAATGCGCATGTTCATTTTATTCAGATGTGCTGAGAGAATATAAAATCAGACTGTTAAAACGTCTTACGCTTTAAAAAGTACATCGCAAACGATCCATTTTGCTGCAACTCTACGGGGCTACTTGTATTTCCGGTTTGCTTCCGGGAACTATTCCATTGCTACAGAATCCGCCATTTTTGAAAAAAACTGGTCCATTGGAGTGAACGGAGATGTCGCCACTCTCTCTACATGGCTCGGTATAAATTACCTTGGTAACTGAGTGGGGTTTCGTATTAGCCACAGTAATCGAACAGATCTCTCACAAAAATTAGCGAGACTTATCAAAATAAGCAAGGCTATTCGCTTATCTAGCTTGATGGAATACCCCCCTGGTCTCTTTTCCAACAGTGACCTGTTTAAAAGCAGATTATATAAATTACAACCTGCACTTGGCAAATTGTAAGACACTGTGTACTGAATGTGAGGTAAGTTTTTTTTATTTGTTTAACGTTAAAAAAGAATTGTGGTGACTTGAGTTGGATAGTGGCTGATAACCCCTATCATTCAACAGCGGCGTTGTTCTCTTTTTTTATTTTTTTATTTAGAGAACACTAACCATCACAATTTGGATGTTTGGATTTCTATGGAGTCAAACGTTAGCTAGTCTTAAATTACGGCACCATTAATGATAGCTTAATGATAATACTGTAAATTAGTATTAGGTTAGGACACCTCACGCTACTTCTCCGGGAACCATCACCTTATCGTGGTGGAGAGGTTTGTGTGTCCCTATGAACCTGGGGGCTGTGTTGTCTGGAACCTTGTGTTCCTGGTAGGGTCTCCCATGGCAAATTGGTCTCGGGCGAGGGGCCGGACTAAGAATGGTTCAAAAACCCTCATGGAAAAACCTATAAAAGAGGACGATACCCGGCCCGGAGGAAGCCCGGGGTCCCCTTCTGGAGCCAGGCCCAGGAGGAGGACCCGTCAGCGAGCGCCTGGTGGCCGGGCTTGCCACGGAGCCCGGCCGGGCATAGCCCGAAAAAGCAACGTGGACAACAACAACATCTCTTCTTCTCCGTCCCGTGGGCTCACCACCCGCGGGAAAAACCAAGGGGGTCGGGTGCACTGCCAGAAAGGTGGCAGTGAAGGCAGAGGTTTTCGACGGATCGGACCCGGGTGGCAGAGGCTGGCTTTGGGGACGTGAAACGTCACCTCTCTGGGAGGGAAGGAGCCGGAGCTTGTGCGGGAGGTGGAGCGCTACCAGCTGGATCTGGTGGGGCTTACCTCTACGCACAGCCTCGGCTCTGGAACCTCACTTCTGGATAGGGGTTGGACTCTATTTTTCTCCGGAGCTCCCCAGGGTGAGAGGCGCAAGGCTGGTGTGGGGATACTTACGAGTCCCCGGCTAAGTGCCTCTATGTTGGAGTTTACCCCAGTGGACGAGAGGGTCGCCTCCCTACGCCTGCGGGTCATGGGGGGGAAAACTCTGACTGTTGTCTGTGCCTATGCACCGAACAGCAGTTCGGAGTATTCGGCCTTTTTGGAGACCCTGGATGGAGCCTTGTATGGGGCTCCTGAGGGGGACTCTGTAGTCTTGCTGGGGGACTTCAACGCACATGTGGGCAATGATGGAGACACCTGGAGAGGCGTGATTGGGAGGAACGGCCTCCCCGATCTGAACCCGAGTGGTGGCTTGTTATTGAACTTCTGTGCTAGTCATGGAATGGCCATAACGAACACCATGTTCGAACATAAGGATGCTGATAAGTGTACCTGGTACCAGAGCACCCTAGGCAGAAGGTCGATGATCGATTTTGTTATCGTATCATCGGACCTGAGGCCATATGTTTTGGACACTCGGGTGAAGAGGGGGGCAGAGCTGTCAACTGATCACCATCTGGTGGTGAGTTGGGTCAGGTGGCGGGGGAAGCCTCTGGACAGACCTGGTAAACCCAAGCGTTTAGTGCGGGTGAACTGGGAACGTCTGGAGGAGTCCCCGGTCCGGGAGGCCTTCAACTCACACCTCCGGCGGGGCTTCTCTGGCATCCCTGTGGAGGCTGGGGGCATTGAACCGGAGTGGGCGATGTTCAAAGCCTCCATTGCTAAAACTGCGTCTGAGAGTTGTGGTCTCAAAGTCTTAGGTGCCTCAAGGGGCGGTAACCCTCGAACATCCTGGTGGACACCGGTGGTCAGGGGAGCCGTCCGATTGAAGAAGGAGGCCTTCCGGGACATGCTGTCCCGGGCGACTCCGGAGGCAGTTGCAAGGTACCGACAGGCCCGAAGGACTGCAGCCTCGGCTGTGGCAGAAGCAAAGCAGCGGGTGTGGGAGGAGTTCGGAGAAACCATGGAGAAGGACTTTCGGCTGGCGCCAAAGCGGTTCTGGAAGACCATCCGACACCTCAGGAGGGGAAAGCAGGGAACCATTCAAGCTGTATACAGTAAGGATGGGACGTTGTTGACCTCAACTGACAAGGTGATTGGGAGGTGGAAGGAGCACTTTGAGGAACTCCTGAACCCGACAAACCCACCCTACATAGTAGAGACAGGGCTGGAGGATGATGGGGGATCAGCATCAATCTCCCTGGCGGAGGTCACTGAGGTAGTCAAACAACTCCACAGTGGCAAAGCCCCAGGGGTTGATGAGATCCGCCCAGAAATGCTGAAGGCTTTGGGTGTTGAGGGACTGTCATGGATGACACGTCTTATCAACATTGCGTAGAAGTCGGGGACAGTACCTAAGGAGTGGCAGACCGGGGTGGTGGTTCCCCTGTTCAAAAAGGGGGACCGGAGAGTGTGTGCCAACTACAGAGGCATCACAGTACTCAGCCTCCCCGGGAAAGTATACTCCAGGGTGCTGGAAAGGAGGTTTCGACCGATAGTCGAACCTCGGATTGAGGAGGAACAATGCGGTTTCCGGCCTGGTCGTGGAACAACGGACCAGCTTTTTACCCTCGCGAGGATCTTTGAGGGGGCCTGGGAGTATGCCAATCCGGTCTACACGTGTTTTGTGGATTTGGAGAAGGCGTATGATCGGGTTCCCCGGGAGATACTGTGGGAGGTGCTGCGAGAATATGGGGTGAGGGGGTCTCTACTCAGAGCCATCCAATCTCTGTACTCCCAAAGCGAGAGCTGTGTCCGGGTCTTCGGCAGTAAGTCGGACTCGTTTCCGGTGAGGGTTGGCCTCCTCCAAGGCTGCGCTTCGTCACCTATCCTGTTTGTGGTTTTCATGGACAGGATCTCACGGCGTTGCCGCGGGGGTGGGGGGCTGCGGGTTGGTGGGCAGAGGATTGCATCACTGCTTTTTGCAGATGATGTGGTCCTGATGGCATCATCAGTCTGCGACCTGCAGCACTCATTGGATCGGTTCGCAGCCGAGTGTGAAGCGGCTGGGATGAGGATCAGCACCTCCAAATCTGAGGCCATGGTTCTCATCAGGAAACCGATGGATTGTCTACTCCAGGTAGGGAATGAGTCTTTACCCCAAGTGAAGGAGTTCAAGTATCTTGGGGTCTTGTTCTCGAGTGAGGGTAAAATGGAACGAGAGATGGGCCGGAGAATTGGAGCAGCGGGTGCGGTGTTGCAGTCGCTCTATCGCACCGTTGTGACGAAGAGAGAGTTGAGCCAGAAGGCAAAGCTCTCAATCTACCGGTTTATCTTCGTTCCTACTCTCACCTATGGTCATGAAGGGTGGGTCATGACCGAAAGAACGAGATCGCGGATACAAGCGGCGGAAATGAGTTTCCTCCGGAGGGTGGCTGGCATCTCCCTTAGGGATAGGGTGAGAAGTTCAGCCATTCGTGAGGGACTTGAAGTAGAGCCGCTGCTTCTTTGCGTAGAAAGGAGCCAGTTGAGGTGGTTCGGGCATCTAGTAAGGATGCCACCTGGCCGCCTCCCTAGGGAGGTGTTCCAGGCACGTCCAGCTGGGCGGAGGCCGCGGGGCAAACCTAGGACCAGGTGGAAGGATTATATCTCCACACTGGCCTGGGAACGCCTTGGAATCCCCCAGTCAGAGCTGGTTAATGTGGCCCGGGAAAGGGAAGTTTGGGATGCCCTGCTTGAACTGCTGCCTCCGCGACCCGACCCCGGACAAAGCGGATGACGATGATGATGATGATGATGATGATGACCTCACGCTACGTGCTTGGCCAGACGTATTGGGAATAGCCGGTAACGAGTTTGTTATGCCGTGGTTATACCACTGTTTACTGCATGTGAATTCTATTTGTTTAGTGGAGGTTTGCCAGCAGAAGTGTGCGTAGCTAACTATTGTACCCTTAAAGGCACCGTAAATAATTCCTTGCTGCAAAACTAACTCCTTTATTTGTTACCGTAGTGCCATTGAAGTGGCAAAATCCAACAATACAGTGAAGTGTCAGAATGAACAGACTGGCTGATACACGTAGGCTATTTCAACAGGTGGCAGCACACTCTCATTAGATTTATTTACAACGTGGTAAAATAATCAGTATTGAACAAGCATTAACACTTAGGACAATATACTGAAAATGTTATGTCTGCAGTGCTGTCCACTTGTGATACGAACGCCAGATGCCTAAAAATGAGAGTTGAGCTAACACAGGTACTTAGGGGAGACCGGGGATGGTTGCAACACTTTTTACATTTCTCTGTTACTCACAGACTAATTGACATAGACCAGCCAAACTTGTATATATTGAACTTATATCTGTCTTCTAATTACCCATACAATATAAAGATGACTACATATGACATAAAGTTGACAATATTTATATGAATGGAAGAAGTTATATGTTGCAACTGGCCCCAAGTGGGTGTTTACACTTGTGTTCAGTTCAGCTCTATATACCAACACGCCAGGACATGGTAGTGCTGCAGCGGTTATTTTAGGGGGCCGGCCACCCGCACTGCCTGGTCGCTGATGGTGGAAACGCAATCACATCCGCATTTTCTTGTGGAAATGCATTTGTAGTTATTATGTTATGCGTGATGACCTATCACATCTTGTTACCGGAAAGTCATATTATTCTTATTCTTATTATTATTATTAGGCCTATTTTTGCCGCCTTAACTACGCCCGCAGTTTTGACCCAATCATTCCATTCAATTGCCCACATGTCTCGGGTTGCAGCAATGAATTACTCCGTCCGGTTATTATGTGATTGCCTCGTAAGACGCAATCATATACTGTTATCCTTAAGTTTTATTATTATTATTATTATTATTATTAGCCCCCTTTTCCGGCACCTAACTAGGGTGCATTCAGTGTTGGGACTAACGCGTTAAAAAGTAATGCGTTACCGTGATTTCACTACTATTCGCGGTAACTAGTAAAGTAACATGTTATTATTCATATTTGAGTAACTACTGAAAATGTAAATGGGGCCGTTACTAGTTACTGTTATTTTCCCCTTTATTGTGCATTTTACCGATAACAAATGTGTATTTCTTTTGCCTCCAGGGGAGTATTCCATCAACCGCCCTAATGAAATCGGCGCTTAATAGAAAAAGCCTGGCTTGAACTAGCGTCACCTTTGACTTAAGCCTCAAGCTGTTCCATGAACACAATTCGGCCGTCTCCAGTCAACGTTAACTCAAGCCAGGCTTGTACAAGCTGGCATTGTGTGCGTGCACGGAGAACAGAAGCAGGCCGGAACAATCGATTGTCAAAAGGCAGATAAAGTGTCGCAACAACCAGAAAGAGCAGTGCTATTCTTGCAAGAAAATCACTTCAAAGGAATTCGCCACTGACTGTCTCATCACCAAAAAAAAGGCTAAATATGATTGACGCTTAGTATAGGCCTCTATGTGAACACGGGCTCCCTGGTAGCTCACCACACTGTAAATAAAAAAATTTATTTTACAGGGAATGTTCTGTATTTGTTTACAGATTCGCCCAATTTTTTCAGAAAACAATTAAATGCCTGCGAATTTACAGAACTTCACAGTAATTAAAATGTTTACCCTTTAAAATACAGGATATTAACCATAATTCAAGATTACATTGATATAATGTTTTTTAATGGCAAGGTATGGTATTTGTACAGATGTCAGAGGTAATTTTACACACAATGTGAAGTAATATTTTACCGATTTTGAGCTGTTTTCGATAATTTAGAAATTCATGTAAAATGACCTTCTTTTATTTTAAATAGTCTGCTTAAAACTTTAGGTTATTAAGCATAAGTGGTTAAATTGATTTTATGTTTAAGGGTTGCCTAATTAATAAGATTGTTAAACACACAAAAGTGATTTATAATCCATGTAAAAAGACCCCAAAAATATAATGAAAAAAAGTATATATTTTAGGTTACAGAAATTAGTATCAGGCCTTATAGCAGTGGTTCTCAACCTTTTTGAGTCGGGACCCCCCAGAACAATCAGGTTGGTGTGGTGCACTTACCACACACCCACCGATACTATAACGTCTAATCCTTATATCAAGCACTAAAATATTAACATAGAAACATAGAAATACAACTGTCTCAAATGTCCCAATGGGATCGCGGCGTTGCAGAAGATAAAACAATAGAGCATAATAAAAAAAAATTTGCTTCGGATCCGCAAGTGCTGGCGTATATAGGCGCAACATGAAGCGTCATTTTGGAATGTCGCGACCCCCAGGTTGAGAACCACTATAGTTCTATAGTGCCAGTGCCGCTCGAGCTTTCATCAGCGCCTCCTTGATGGAAGTAAACCTGTACCAAGGCTTCTATAAAAAAAAAAGTATTATGTTTTTCTCTTCCACCTCTCAATTGCAGCAAAAGCCATTCAACAACTGAATCACCAATTACACCTTGTCCTCTCCCAATAAACAATTAGCCCCTGCGCACACAAACCCAATATCAAGTATACCCATACACACTGAAAAAAAAAGTTCCTTGAATTTACATGATGGGTACATCGGTCCCACACGATCAAAATATGGTCAGCTGACATGATTTTCCTCTTTTTCTCAATTAATTATTACTCGTCAAACCAAAATAATTCAATAACATCAGACTATTTAAAATAATAATGTTAATTCAACATATTACTAGTCAGGTTCCATAACACCAATTTATTGTGTAATGCTGAAGTATTTTCATCACGTCCAGGATTCCTAATTTTCAACCGTAATTCTAACTTGATTTTTATTGTTAATATTAATCAAATGTATTATGTATCTGTAAAGCTATTTTATTTTGTCATCGATCAAATGCAGCAGATCTGAAGAGCAGTGTAAAGTTACAAATAAAAAATGTAAATCATATTTTAAGAATCTAATGTGTAGACGGTTAATTCCTAAAGTTTTGTTGATTTAACTTTAAGTGTACACCAGGGAGAAATTGGTGAAACTGGAGTACATGGTTGGAAGGGCTATAGGTTTACACTGCAGCTTTTATAAAGCACTGAAACGGTGTAAAAGAAGTACCATTTGTAGTATATTTTCAGTCTCCCAAGTGTAAATAATCTACTTATCAACGTGTTGCAAAAGCACTGACTTAGAGTAAATGTTTTACTCACAGAGTGTCAAAAGGTTACACTACAGGTGTTAGAAAGCATTTAAATGGTGCCAAAAATGACCAGTTATAGAGTACATTTTCTCACTCCAAGTGTTAGTATTCAACTCTATTTTGGGAGTACAGTATATATTTTCACACTTCAGTTCAGTGAACACCGAACTCTTGGACCTATATACACCCCGAAACTGGTGTTAAATGTACTCTTGTAGAGTAATATATACACTGAGATTTTTGCTGTGTACTCTTCCTCCCCAATATACCCCGTATTCATGATCCACATACCTCCCCCTAGCTCCTCTCTCCCTACCTGAATTCTAAACCTAACCCCATCGTGATCACTAAAGTTATTCCCCTGGTATCTTATTCTGTCTATATATCGGATCAGCTCCCCCTGCACTAACAATAAATCTATTCTACTCTGTTTTAACACTCCCTCCCTCACCTGTCTCCTCGTAAACTCCCTCTTCACCTGGTTTTCATACCGCCACACGTCAATCAATCCTTTGTCCCTCATCACCCCCAACAACATGACCCTTGACCTTTCCCATCTGAATTCCACCCCTTTTCCTACATCTAACCTACTGCATCTAATGTTGAAGTCCCCTACTACCCCCTACTACACCTCCCCGCCACTAACCCTTTCAACTCCTCTATCACTACCCTCCTGTCCGTTTCCACATTTGGTAAATATACATTAATTAATCTAAAGCCCACCTTCTTATATTGAAACTCTATCACTAATATTCTCCCAACCCTATCCATGTATACCTCTTTAACATTTTCTACTCTATCCTTTCTCACCAAAAGCGCTACACCCCATTATTATTATTATATTAGTGCCCTGATTTTTTACATTTAAAACATTTAAAATCTGGGCATTCCCTAAAATTATGTCCAGGCTTGATGCAGAGCCTACAGATCCTCACTTGTCGGTCATGAATTACTCGAAAGTATTCCGTGCCCCTCAAAGTTTCAGGCTCTCGTTGTCTTTATCATTTCTCCATATGTCACCATGAAATCCGTCCGAAACACAAAACAGGAACGACATCTTCCCCGTACAGCAAAAGCTGCCGGGGAAAATAACACTAAAATAAAGACTAACACTAGGACTAACGAAAAACGTAAAAAGAACAACGAAACAATATGAAATAACGTGGACAAAAATCTAAACACCAAACAATTCTCTGTACTACTAGCTCTCAAACTCCAAACCACTTCCTGCTTTCTTCAAAAGATCGGGCGTGTTCAGGGTGGTATGGCCGTAAGCCATTTGTGGCTGAGAAAGAAAGCCCTTTTATACTGTTGTGTATTTGTTCCTACTTAAAATAACACTTACCCCGATGCTTGCAGGAATTCAGAGGCAATGTTTTTGGCTTGGAAAAGGTGACTTTATTTGACAAGACAAGACAGACATGAATGCCTGGCAGGACACTCCCTCCACTCCGTTCCCATATCTCCTCTCTCCTCTCTCAAACCCACAAACACAACTCTCCAAACGCCACACACACACTTCTCTCTCCTGCTCTTTCCTTTTATCCCAAGCCAAACAGTATTCCCAGAAAAACACATGCTTTCTCCAGGTCCCCTCGAACTACAGATTCCATACTGTTGACCTCATAATGTAAACCACGTGTTCATGAGGCCTACTTGTGCAATAACAAGGCCCCCTTCTGCCACAGATTGTTTATTCTGAATATTCTACATTCCCCCCTCAAACCCACTCAGGGCAAAATTCTCTCCTGACCCCTGACCTTTTACAGGCGATCGAGTTACACTCCCAAAGCAATGCAGAGCATACAACTTAAATACCTGCATGGGCTAACAGCAGAACTTTCCTTCTTCTGCATATTTCTGCCTGCACGTGCGTTTAGCGCTTCTCGGCGCCGACACGCACACATGCAGGCAGCCTTTTCCAAACTGTGGGCAAGTGTGGCTGCTCACACTGTCATGTGTTCCACCCCATCGCTGTCCCAACTCATACTTACCTGGCAGGGGAGACACCTTGATCATGAAGGAAGTTCACCCAGGGCAACACATCATGCAATTTTCTGGAGCAGGACCTTTCTTTGGGAATATAACCATCTAAGCAAGACTGCGGACAACATGTCGACCTCCAGGGTGCGGTGGAACGCTGTCCGGTTTGAACTTCAAGACAACCTTGGAATGGACCGACTGCAATTCAGCAGAATAATCATACAGAGAGAATTGGGATTCACAGCATTGCAGCTCGATAACATCAGTAGAGCAAAGGCTCTACTTGGGAAAAAGGCATTTGAGGTGATATTTACAACTTTTACCTTGTTTGATATGTAGGGGAACCAATCAGAGAATCTTCCCCCCTCTTTGGATAAGATCAAAGGAACAGGCCCGAAAATGGCGTGGTGAAAACTCCAGGGGGGCCAGCCTGTTTCTCTCACACAACGTACCTTGATTTAGACAAAACAGCACACTGCTTCCACTCTAAGGATTAATAAATTGGAAATAAAGAACTGTTGCCTAAGGAACAATCAATTAAATTATTGGACATTGACAGTGAGAAGAAATTGTAACATCAGTCGTTTGTATTTTGTAATAATTATATATTTTGTATTGTTTTTCTAAGCTAACTAACATAATCAGCCTGGTAGTGTTTGGTATGAAAATGTTCACATTGACATTTTGTAAGCTTTGCAGACGTTATATAGAACATATTCCAAGCATACAGGTATAAATAGAAAGAAAATGATTTGAGCTAAACAAGCTGGCAACCGGTATCTCATACAGTATGATA
This sequence comes from Galaxias olidus, assembly GCA_026901105.3. Taxonomy (NCBI): domain Eukaryota; kingdom Metazoa; phylum Chordata; class Actinopteri; order Galaxiiformes; family Galaxiidae; genus Galaxias; species Galaxias olidus. The sequence continues at coordinate 36,775 of JAPMUY010010861.1, read as the reverse complement.
ATTTACACATCTATTCACTGGCCTGTGACCAATCAGGTGACCCCAGCCACCTTTTGGGAACCTCCTTTGGATACTTCCAATAAATAGGGTCGCAACCAGGAAATTAATTGCTTTTTAACATCTGCAAGATCGGGGTCGGCCACCTTGTTCTAACAGGATAAAATTGCACCCCGCTGTTCTTGAACCACGCTCCACGAACAACTCAGAACAAAGGAAATAGGCCTTGGACCTCACTACAGGCCGCAAAACTCCTTGCAACATTGTCTAACTTCACCACGTCAGAGTAAAGAAACCTTTGTTCAAACCCACGTTTCTTTTCCACGTTAATTCAAACAAGGAACTAACTTTCAGAACTCTCCCAACTTCACACAACGGACTCCGTTTCAGAACTTTACCACTAAAACCACAGACCGCTTCTCGATCCAGCCGCAACCGGCAGGCCGAGAATCAAAATTCACTCCTTTGCTACACAACGCCACCTATCGTCTCAAAATTTCTGCTGTGTTGTGTTTACCATCATTTGTCAATATTTTAACTGCTATACTGTGTATGTTTAGATACTAACCATTTTAGTTTATCAATGTCATAATTTAGTCATTCTTTGCAGTACCGTAATTTTCATGTGTTTTTTAGACTAGTAAATAAATAGAATTGCTTTGCATTTAAACCCAGCTTTGTCATGTCTTCGTTTTTATACAATAATTTATTCTCGTTCTATGGAACGTCACTACTTCAGAATTGAGACTAAAACATCAACTATTACATTATTAAATTAATGCTACATTTATTCGGTTTCCCGCAGAGCCGTGCTTAGCCTAAGCTAAAATTCTGTGTGGTGGTGCTTCGTATACTAGGTAATTACCCTTCATCACCTTGATCGATTATAATATTAATTTATGAATTAATTGATAATCTACAAAATTGATAGAGTAATTTACACACAAGAAGTAGTAAGCCAGTCACCCTGCAGAAAGTTGCCTGACCAGATTTGAACTGAACAAAGAAACAAACATTAATTTGAAGAAAATAGCCATTATTCCACTTTCAGAGAGAGAGGCCGGATCTGTCACTAAGCTAATGTTCTCAGAAAGGGTTAGCACAGAGGACATACGCACATGGCTTTGTTTTCATTGCACTGTGCTAAGTGGAGTTGAAGTCAGGGACCAAGATGGCGTCAGAACTGGAGCCAGAAGGTTCTATGTACGCCTAAATAAAAACCAGGACTCTGAAAGACTGCACCACCTGCCGTCATTATTCAATTAGGGCCCTGCAGAGGGTTTGTCTACTATGCAGGCCAACCGAAAGTCTGCAGGAAGTGTGGCTCTCTCAGCCATCTTGCGGCTGAATGTACAACCGCCAGCTGTAGCAACTGTAAGAACTTTCAACACGCCACAAGGGATTGCAACCTACCCACTAAATGTAATCTTTGTGGGGAGTCGGACCATATTTTCCGAAACTGTCCCCAGTCTTATGCTAATAAGGTAAGACAGCAGGCCCCCTATAGGCCAGAGGGCACTTTGGCTACAGAACAGGCCATACGCCCCCCTCTCATACCCACTCTCCCGAATCCCCGGATCCCCCCCCCCCCCCCCCGCTACCCTTCCTCTTTCTCCAGGCCCCCTCCCTCTTCTGGTGTTTCAGCCACAAAGCCCATACATGGGATCACAGCAATCAGAGAGATGGGGGGAGACTTCCATGGCAGGGAACACGAAGGACTTGTGGGAGGCCATGATTGCTGGGTCTCCCTCCTGAATCAGATGACATGGTTGGGGGGACTGACAGTCAGGGCATCCTAATGCAAGAGGAACCGGGCGTACTACTTCTAGACCCATCAATAGATGACCCTCTTGCCCTGGGGCCAACTCAACCACGGAAGAGGACCCAGGAGATGTCGGACCCGTCAGAGGATCTCTCTCTGTCCTTGCCATTGGACACTGAGGCCGGAGGTTGGCCCAATCCAATGGCTTCATCGTCACCCAGACACCCTAGACATGACTAGCCTGGAAACCCTCGCATCAGCTACCCAGATGAGAGTAGACGACAAGTGAATCGACTGGTCTGCTAAGCGGAAGAAAAAGAAAAAGAAAAGTATTTTAAACACCACGCCTAAAGGTTGACCCAGTAGAATTCCCCCATGGCCCCGTTATCCATATCAACACTTAACACCCGAGGTTTGAATTATCCTGGTAAATGTCACACTGTGTTTTCCCATCTGTTTAATGAAGGCCACTATATACACACTGCAAGAATGCAACATCCCCTTTGGCGTGCACTATAAGTATTATGAGGACAGATGGGTGTATGGGCAGTCGGTGTGGTCGGGTGACAACATGACATCCTGTCGCTGTTCTTTTCAAGGGCAACAGCTGTAACATTCAAAGTGTGCAAAGGGTAATGGACGGTAGACTTCTATGCATTGACATTGGTTGGAATAATGTCAAGTTCATCCATTAACTTTTACCGCTTATCCTGTACAGGGTCACGGGGGGGGGCTGGAGCCTATCCCAGCGGACACAGGGCGAGAGGCGGGGTACACCCTGGACAGGTCGCCAGTCTATCACAGGGCCGACATATAGGGACAGACAACAACTCACACTCACATTCACACCTACGGGCAATTTAGAGTCACCAATTAACCTGCATGTTTTTGGACTGTGGGAGGAAACCGGAGTACCCGGAGGAAACCCACGCAAACACGGGGAGAACATGCAAACTCCACACAGAAACGCCCTTGGGTCAGGTGGGGATTGAACCCAGGACCTTCTTGCTGTGAGGCAACAGTGCTAACCACGGAGCCACCGTGCTATCACCGTGCTATAATGTCAAGTTAAGAGTGATAAATGTATATTGTCAGTCAGAGCTACAGGAACGAGTTGAAACCTTGAAGGTTTTAAAACCTCTTTTACTTTGCGGGAGAGCGATGATCCTAGGGGGGGATTTTAACTGTTTACTGAGTAAAGAGGATAGGACGTCTAACAGTGCAGTCAGTGCAGTGTTGGATTCTTGCACGGATGAACTGAAAAATATCATAAAGGATTTTAGACTGACGGATGCTTTCCGATGGAACAACCCCACGGATAGGGGCTATACCTGGTCGAATGGCTCCGTCCATTCAAGGATTGACTTTATGTTTGCCTCACCGGGGGTAACGGTGAAAGGAGCCAATATTAACCCAGTGTGTTTTTCTGATCATTCTGAGCTATGCTGTACTTTTGAGGTAGGAGTGAACACTGGTTGGTCCGGGATATTGGAAACTAAATACGAGTCTTATTGAAAACCACAGGGTGGTGTCTAAGCTCAGAGAAAAACTGAAAGGATGGGTAACTTTACAATGTACGTATGACTCAGTGGGAGAATGGTGGGAGGATATTAAGACTATAACAAAAACATTTTGTAAAAGAAGGTAGGAAAGCTACAGTGCATCCGGAAAGTATTCATACCCCTTCACTTTTTCCACACATTTTATTATGTTACAGCCTTATTCCAAAATGTATTAAATAAAAATAATTCCTCAACATTCTACACACAATACCGCATAATGACAAAGTGAAAAAGGTTTTTTTGAATTTTTTGCAAATGTATTAAAAATAAAAAAAAATTATATCACATGTACATAAGTATTCACACCATTTACTCAATACTTTGTTGAAGCACCTTTGGCAGCAATTACAGCCTCAAGTCTTCTTGAGTATGATGCTACAAGCTTGCCACACCTATTTTGGGGCAGTTTCTCCAATTCTTCTTTGCAGATCGTCTCAAGCTCCATCAGGTTGGATGGGGAGCGTCAGTGCACAGCCATTTTCAGATCTCTCCAAAGATGTTCAATCGGGTTCAAGTCTGGGCTCTGGCTGGGCCACTCAGGGACATTCACAGACTTGTCCCAAGCCACTCCTTTGTTATCTTGGCTGTGTGCTTATGGTCGTTGTCCTGTTGGAAGGTGAACCTTCGCCCCAGTCTGAGGTCCAGAACGCTCTGGAGCAGGTTTTCATCAAGGATCTCTCTGTACATTGCTGCATTCATCTTTCCCTTGATCCTGACTAGTCTCCCAGTTCCTGCCACTGAAAAACACCCCCACAGCATGATGCTGCCACCACCATGCTTCACTGTAGGGATGGTATTGGCCAGGTGATGAGCAGTGCCTGGTTTCCTCCAGACATGACGCTTGGCATTCAGGCCAAAGAGTTCAATCTTGGTTTCATCAGACCAGAGAATTTTGTTTCTCATGGTCTGAGAGTCCTTTAGGTGCCTTTTGGCAAACTCCATGCAGGCTGTCATGTGCCTTTCACTGAGGAGTGGCTTCCGTCTGGCCACTCTACCATAAAGGCCTGATTGGTGGAGTGCTGCAGAGATGGTTTTCCTTCTGGAAGGTTCTCCCATCTCCACAGAGGAACACCGGAGCTCTGTCAGAGTGACCATCGGGACCACCTCCCTGACCAAGGCCCTTCTCCCCCGATTGCTCAGTTTGGCCGGGCGGCCAGCTCTAGGAAGAGTCCTGGTGGTTCCAAACGTCTTCCATTTGCGAATGATGGAGACCACTGTGCTCGTTGGGACCTTCAATGCTGCAGACATTTTTTTGTACCCTTCCTCAGATCTGTGCCTTGATACAATCCTATCTTGGAGGTCTACAGACAATTCCTTGGACTTCATAACTTGGTTTGTGCTCTGACATGCACTGTCAACTATGGGACCTTATATAAACAGGTGTGTGCCTTTCCAAATCATGTCCAATCAATTGAATTTACCACAGGTGGACTCCAATCAAGTTGTAGAAACATCTCAAGGATGATCAGTGGAAACGGGATGCACCTGAGCTCAATTTTGAGTGTCACAGCAAAGGGTGTGAATACTTATGTACATGTGATATTTTATTTTTTCCTTTTTAATACATTTGCAAAAAAAAAATTAAATCTTTTTTCACTTGGTCATTGTGCGGTATTGTATGTAGAATGTTGAGAATTTTTTTTTATTTAATCCATTTTGGAATTAGGCTGTAACATAATAAAATGTGGAAAAAGTGAAGGGGTATGAATACTTCCGGATGCACTGTACGTCCCAGAAGCGGTCTGTTCTGGAAAGAGATAAAAGTCAATTACAAAGTCTTTAAACAATGGCTCATGCCGGCTTTGACGTACAAGAGGAGATTGCAAAACTTAAAAAGGGAATGTCAAAAGTCCCCTGAGTTGAGTAAGGGGGTGCTAATTCGGAGCAGAGTGATACACTTAGAAAATAATTAAAAACGTTCTAGATATTTCTTTAGAAAATTAGCCTGGCCCAAAAACAAAATAGACTTCATCCAGGGAGAAGATGGCATAGAGCTGTTAGATGCACATAGCAACCGGTCAAGGATACATTCCTTTTTCGCCGACTTAAACAGCCAAAGCAAAGTAGACAACCAAACCATTGCCGCCCTCCTTCTCAAATTAGACAGGACAGTGCCAGTGCCACATTAGAGAGAGAATTGTCTGTTGAGGAGATTACAAAGGCCATGCATAGCATGGAGAAAGGGAAAGTTCCGGGTGCAGATGGACTACCTAAAGAATTTTTTTTCCATGTTCTGGGAACAGTTAAAAGGCCCATTATCAGCCATGTTTAACGAGAGCCTTCGGAAAGGTGTACTCCCTGCCTCCTTAAGGGAGGGTACCGTCTCCCTTCTCTTTAAGAAACGTGAAAGACAGGACATTAAGAACTGACAACCCTTGATCCTAGGTGTGGATCTTAAGATTTTATCTAAGACCTTCTTTTTCCGACTCCAGTCAGTGGCAGGCAAAATCATTGCAAGTGACCAGACGTGCGGGATTCCAGGGAGATCCATAACATAACCTGACCTTAGTGAGAGACTCCTATCTTTAAGGCCAAGAGCATGGAGTACCGCTATGCCTTTTGGGACTAGATCTGGAAAAGGCCTTTGACAGGATAAACCACCAATACTTGAGAGCAGTACTTTCAGGCTTTGGGTTTGGCCCCAAATTAAGATCCTGGATAGACCTCCTTTATGCAGATTACCAAGGTCAATGGTCATACCACAGAGCCTTGTAGTGTCCGGTCAGGAGTAAGACAAGGGTGCGCTGTGTCACCTTTATTGTTTATTTTAGCAATGGAACCACTAGTATGTGCACTCAGACAGGATCCTGTAATAGAAGGATTACCCAGGTACCCAGGTAGCTGGGGTAGGGCTGCCAATCTGTCTCTTCACATGGATGACGTGCTTCTAATTTTAAATGATAGCAAGTCTGTGAAGGCTGCCTTTTACAAAGGTATGATTTTTTCTCACAGGCATCTGGAGTGAGGATTTACAGAGAAAAAAGTGAAATCCTTTAATCCTTTAGTGTGGTTTGACGGTTAAAGAGGAAGGGATTAGAGTGCTAGGGGTGCATATGGGGGTTGACATGGCACGTGTTAATTGGGAGTCCAGACTGCCTAAAGTCCAAGGGAAGCTTAGGCAGTGGGAGACTAGAGATCTTACATTGACGGGGAAGGTCCTTGTGGTGAAAAGTGGAGTGTTGGGAACACTTACCTATTTGGCGACAACCTTTCCGGTTCCTAACAAAATATGGGGGGTCTGTAGAAGAGTGTTGTTCCAGTTTGTTTGGGGATCACAACAAGAGAAGTTGAAGAGGGATTTAATATACAGGCAGGTAGAGAAAGGAGGTAGAGTAGTGCCAGAAATTGGATCTAAGTTTTAAGAAATGTTCATTACCCCTATCCTGAACGCCTGCCTCTGCCCTGACAGTGGGCCCCTGTGGTATTATTTTGCAAAGTTCTGGGTGGGACACAGAATCCTGAGGGCTTGGGGCCGGAGACCCCCTTTACATGTCCCTCATGCGGACAGTAGGCCTGAGATATACCAAACGGGTTATAACGTTTTTGAGAAAGGTCAAGGATCTGGACGTTACAGTAGGTCAGATTAAAAGAGTGGCTGTTGAAAACGTATTATTTCCGGAGCAAACTGGACTTGTTCCAGTGTGCATAATGATAGAAAAGGAATGTGTGGCAGGAAGGGAAAATGTTGACGAATTTATTTAATGTTCATAAGGACTTGGCATGGCAGATTGTGCACGGCTGTGTACCAACCAAAGTGTTCCTGATGAGAAGGCTACTTACACGTATCCCAAAATGCCCCAGAGTAACCTGTAGGGGAGAGGAAACCGTAAGTCACTTGTTTTGGAATTGTCCGTTTGCCCTAAGTGTGTGGGGGATAATGATGCCATGGTTAACTGTGCTGCACAGAGCCCCTGGAAAAAAATAAATAATGTATGGGGACATTAAACCTAACATGTATTCTATGCACAGGAAACGTTGGTGGGCTGTGATCAACTGTGTAAAGCAGGGGATCTGGAAGGCCAGAAACCTGCTGGTGTTTAAAAATGTATTCGATCTCGCCTGAGACGGTGAGCAATAATAATTCATTATATTTAGTGCTTTTCTCGAGACTCAAAGCGCTTAACACAAATTGGTCGTCAATGAACAACACAGAACGAACAACGAATGGACCGACAGCTATCAAACACAACACTGTGTGGAGACACAGAATGGAGCATGTTTTTTGATGGTGGGAGGAAACCCACACAAACACGGGGAGAACATGCAAACTCCACACAGAAAGGCCATTAGGTCAGGTGGGGTTTGAACCCAGGATCTTCTTGCTGTGAGGCACCAGTGCTAACCACCGAGCCACCGTGCTGCAATGTAAGGTTGATGGCAGCAAAAGATTACATTCTGGTAGAAGGGAAGTCTTTGTCTACAGAAGAAATTAAACATAAATGGAAGATTTCAAATAGCATCCTCTTTAGTAAATTATTGCTGTAGGATTTGTTTTGGTGGTCGGATGATTGTGTTATTGGATTGTAACTGCTTAACTACGTGAAGGTTAAATGTAATATCATGTAATCTCATGTAAATATGTACAGACTTTAATAAAAACCTCTACAAAGTGAAAAAGTGTGTGGTTCACCCAGGGTGAGGCTTGACCATTGCACTGCGACTATGCTGACCTTTGCAAATTCCCCAAATGTGGGAATCTCGACTGCATAATTTATGGTAGTGGGGGACTGCGTTCGCGCTCTCCCCTGATGACATTTGTTGAAAGTAACATATCTGGGTCTACAGGTCAGCGGGGTGGCGGGCGGGCGGGCTGGCTCTCTCTCTCTCTCTCTCTCTCTCTCTCTCTCTCTCTCTCTCTCTCTCTCTCTCTCTCTCTCTCTCTCTCTCTCTCTCTCTCTCTCTCTCTCAAGTGTTTTTTGCGGTGGCCTAGTAGTGCCCCCTGTTGGTGGAAAGGATGAAGAAGCAAAAAAAGCTTACACCACCTGGTATTTCCAGGCGGTCTCCCATCCAAGTACTAACCAGGCCCGACCCTGCTAGCTTACGAGATCGGACGAGATCGGGCGTGTTCTTTTTTTTTTTTTTTTTTTTTTCAATCTACAAGTTTACATCATCATATTCACAGAGACAATTGCAGCTACACAGCATATATTACCAGATGATCATGTACACACACACACACACACACACACACACACACACGCACACACACACACACACACACACACACAAATACAGTCTTCCAAAACCAAGTAATTTTAAAGAATCAAAGTAATTAATTTCAAAACAGAATCTGAATTTCCAAACATTCTACTGCACTCATTATAATACAGCATACAGGTTTTCTTATCTTAATTTATTTATTCTATTTTTATTTTTTACCAATTGAACAAAATCAATCAAACAAATCATCACAATCCAAAAAATAATGCAAAAAACTCTCATGACCCCTGCGACACACATCACACATTGTACTAACCTCTTTGTTGATTTGGTGAAACACCACATTGGTGTAAATCCTGTTGTGTTTAAGTAGAAAATCATAATTTTCACATTCAATAGGATTTTATTTTACATTCACATTTGACCAAACATTTTTGACATCCATTCCTTCAAACACTCTATTCCATGCTTTCTCTGATGCTGGTTCTTTCCGGCCATCTACAATCATCCATCCATACACTTTCTTCACGCTCATATCATCCAAATTGCACTTTTCTCCGTGCTCCATCATATACAAATCAGGCATCTTCCCTCCTCCCTTTACCACACATTCCGTCTATTTTATTCACCCATTCAGCTGGTATACTTGATTTAATTTTCTCATTAATTCTATTCACCTTCTCCCTCCTTTCCATACCTTCCACCTCTCTCACCGTATCATACAAGCAGTTCCCTCTTAAGAATCCGGGGATCACCGGGGATGATATCCTTGACCTGCCTGATTCCCCCTTGAAAGAATGCAGGTTCACAGAGACTTCTCATCACATTTGAAATATTCATTCAATAACATTGGTAAATTTACAAAAGATTGCAATTCTGTACATTCATATTGCATTTTTGGTAGGAATTTCCTCCATGCTTCTAACCTCCCCGTAAATTTCCAGTATCTCCCCTGTCATTGATTGTTTAAAACCCATGTACCACCCGCTCTCCCCCATTCCACCCACCGCCTCAATATAACTCCTCAAAAACTCCTTCCAGCCATAATTCCACCGTCCCACCATGTACTTCTTGCACTATTACAGCCATTTGTATTGCAACAATGTTAATTAAGATTTAGGTTTTGGTTTTGAATTTAAGTATGACCCTTGGATTGTAATGATTATGGTTTAGAATTATATTAATGTTTCGTGTACCAAATTTAGTATTTTCACGCCTCGTTTTGAGGTGACGTGGGGGTGCAAAGGCTTTATATGACGTCAAACAGGTCAATGGCGGAAAGCCGATGGACAGCTTGTAGCTCTGGTTTCAAACTATTTTTACCACGCTCTTGCTCTTAACATCACGTTATAAGCAGTTTTTCGTTAAGTTTGGACGAAATGACAAATTTTAAACCACCTTTCATTCATCTTTTTTGGCTATAAAAGCATTGTAAATATTTTTGTGCAACTACATTCGGAGTAAAAGTGTGCGTTCTAAAAACCTTCAACGTTTTTCACGGCATGGAACAAATGGCCGCTACATAAAGTCAAAAATAGTACATGGATCATTGGATCAATGGAGTTTGGAACCTTGGACAACTGGACAAAAAATTATCCTTCATTCTGGAAGATCGTCGTGGTGAACCGTGAGTAAATGGTGTTGAGTATTACAAACAAATATATGGGCGGCGGCGCTCAGGAAAAATTTAAATGAATGGATTAAGATAATCTTGATAAATGCTGATTGCTCTCTGATATGAAAAAAGACTAAAACTGGAACATTTACTGGATCACGATGAGGCAGTGTTTATAAAAGAAAAGCAACTGTTTAAATTAATCGCATCATGTAGAGGAAAGTTGGGTGTCCTCACGCGAAAGCTTAATGAAATAAACGCCCTTATCGAGGCTGGTGACACAGGGGAGGAAGTTAAGCAACTACTTGATGGTTTTAATCAATACTTGGGTGAGGTTATGGAGCTACAAGTGACTGTTCAATCCTTATTGCCTGATGAGGAAAAAGAGCATGATCATAACGACTGGTATGAACCCGAACTGTTACACTTCAAATAATTTCTTGGCGGTATTGAATTTTGGCTTAAAGCTGATGAAATTGGTGATGCACTTGTGCAATAGACTGCCGATTTAGAAGGTGCTGCTGTTGAATCCCTAACGCCGCATGACAGCATTTCACAGGCCGCAGAAAGGGCTCCAAGTAAAACCTCCAGTCGAAGCAGCAAAGCATCTGCTCTTTTCGAAGCACGAGTACAACGCGCTATACTGGCAGCGCAATCAGGATCACTGGACGAGGAACTTGAATTAGATATGGAAAAAATGCGAATAAAAGCAAAAAAAACAACTGAAAATGCAGACTAAAATAGCTGAGGCCGAAGCTAGAATTAAAGTCCTTGCTGAGTCCCACTTTTAACGCTCGAAATTGGAAAGTTGCGCAACGTATTCGTCGTCCAGAACATCAACCGAATATATTGCGCCAACAACAGCAAAAAAGGTTCAAACAAAACAAAAACCACAGTCTGACCAAGATGTCTCAAATAAACCCAGTCCCACACAATCTCTGGTTAAATCAGAGACAAAAGAGCAATTCCCAGTTCAAACCAAAAGGCTTCGTAGCCAAAACCCAATCGACCATAAAACTCCAAAGACAATAATGTCTCGCTGATGTCATGAAAAGACAAAATGAAATCACAGAACTGCTGGTAAAGCAGCAGGCAATGTCGCAACTTCCACAAAGAGAAATCTCAGTATTTAGTGGTAATCCACTTCAGTTCCGATCTTTCATTAAATCCATTGAACAAACAATTGAATCCAAAACGGACGATATGCAACAAAGGCTGTACTACCTGGAACAATACACAGCTGAAGAACCGAAGAATCTTGTGCGCAGTTGTTTTCATATGACACTGGATAAAGGATACGAAGAAGCTAAGGAACAACTTGAATGGCATTTTGGAACCGAATTTAAAATCACATCTGCCTATATGGCTAAGGCATGGAGATGGCCTGCTATCAAGCCAGAGGACGCATCTGGTCTAAGATCATATGCAATTTTTCTGAGAAGTTGTCAAAACACAATGCAGGAGATGGATTATGTTCCTGATATTGAAACACCCTCCAATTTAAAGTTAATAGTTTCAAAGCTACCCTATTAACTACGTGAAAAATGGAGAACAGTTGTCTGTAACATACATATATATATATACATATATATATGTATATATGTGTATATATATATGTGTGTATTTATATATATGTGTGTGTGTGTGTGTGTGTGTGTGTGTATATGACAAACAAAATGTAAAAATTTAGAGATTTACTTGAGTTTATTGAGAAACAGTCTCGAACCATGCTGGACCCAATCTTTGGGGAAATTCAAAGTCCGTTGAACATGAATAAACCCACAGAAACAAAGGGGAAACATAAAACTTACATAAAATCGAACACCAGGGGAAGCAGTATTTCTACGGCCGTCTCGCCAATGTTAATGTATGACCAAATAAAATGTCAGTCACATAATTACACACAAACACCAACCACAACCAGTAGCTTGAATGCAATCAAAAAGACCTGCATATTTTGCAATAAAAATCATTCACTGGATGTATGTGAAGCTTTTCAAACCAAACCAAATAAAGACAAGGTGGAGTTCTTGAAAGTCAAAGGAATGTGCTTTGGGTGCTTAGAGAGGGGACACATGAGCAAAAGCTGTCCCAAGCGCATGTCTTGCAATGTGTGTAAACAAAGTCATCCAACAGTCCTGCACATACAAGCAAAGGAAGATGCATTTGTCTCTCTGGCAACCGGTAGCAATACTGGGGCCGGAACAAAAGAGTACGCTCTAGCAATCGTGCCTGTCGAAGTAAAATTGGAAAAAGGACCAAAGTGCATACAAACATATGCTTTATCCGGGGAGCTCGGCAACATTTTGCACTGAGGAGTTGTCCATGCAGCTTCATGCCCCTGGTAAAAGAACAGAAATACCCTTAAACAATGGGTCAACAAAAACCAATAATCAGTTATAAAACATCTGGCATAGAAGTGGCTGCATTAGACAGTAACATATTTCTCAAACTGCCTGATGTTTTTACACAGAAATCCATTCCAGTGACACATGACAACATTCCACAAGTGAAAGATATAAGGAAATGGCCTTACCTTGAGGATGTTGACTTGACACCAATTGACGCAAGCATTGGGCTACTAATAGGTGTCTTTAGAGCTTTAGAACCTTGGAAAGTTTTATAAACAGTGTGGGTAGAGGACCTTACGCTGTGAAAACCCTTCTTGGATGGGTTATCGATGGCCAACTTTACTTTGGGGGGGATGGAAATACTATTTAAGTCAACAGAATAGTTGGAAAACCTGGTAATAAAATATTACAACCAGGGCTTTTTTGAAGAACAGTACGGAAAAAATAATGAATTGTCACAGGAAGATCAGCAGTTTTTGGGACTAGAGGCTAGTTCAGCTGAACTGAAAGATGGTCATTACCACTTGTGCCTTTCCCTTCGTAACTCCAGTGTAACCATGCCTAACAAAGCCTTTCTGGACGATGTCTTGAAAACGGGGTTATGCTGAGGTTGTGCCTCAGAGTGAGCTGCAACCTGAGGCTGGCAAGGTGTGGTATGTGCCACACCATGGTGTCTACCACCCACGTAAAAAGAAATTGCATGTTGTGTTTGACTGTGCAGCAGCGTTTGGTGGAACCTCTTTGAACAAAGAATTGCTCCAAGGCCCAAACAGAGACGTCTCGAAGGAACTCGTAGAGCACAGGATGCTTGTGCACATCTTTGGTGCTGTATCACCACCCAGCTGCGCAACATTTGCTCTGCGGAAAACAGCGGATGACAATCGAGATGATTATCCAGAGGACGTCACAAACACTATACGACAACTTTTATATAGATGACTGCCTGAAAGCAGTCCGCAGCACGGAGCAGGCAACTTTCCTGTATCAACAGCTCACGTATGCTCCAGAGGAGGCTTCCACCTTAACAAATGGATCAGTAATGATTGTACTGTCCTCAGCAACATTCCTGAAGAGGACAGAGCAAAAGAGGTGAACTCTGGATCTAAGCAAGGATCAGCCGCCAATGGAAAGAGCTCTTGGTGCTCAATGGGACGTTGAAAGAAACGTCTTTTACTTTCAGCATATCAATCAAGTCCCACCAGATGACCAGAAGGGGCATTCTGTCCATTGTACACTCCATATATGACCCCTTGGGCTTTTTGGCTCACATCATCCTTGTAGCAACGCAGATCTTGCAAGGTTTATGTAAACTGAAACTGAGTTGGGATGAAAACATTCCACAGATGTAATCCAAAATTCGAACAATTGGCTACACTCCACCTGCTGGACACTTTCAGTGTTGACAAGCTATATTCCAAAATGCTTTGGTGACTTCACATCTGCACACTTTCGTGATGCTAGTGAGGTAGGGTATGGCGACGTGTCCTACCTTCGGGTCACAAATAGGAAAGGTGAAGTCTATCTTTTGCCTTTGCAAAAGCCAAAGTGGCGCCTCTTAAGTGTATTACCATTCCTAGAATGGAGCTAGCAGCAGCAGTCTTAGCTGTTCGACTGGGTCACATGCTGAAAACAGAGTTGCCGTTCTCATTAACAAATTCTGTGTTCTGGTTCGACAACAAACTGTAGTACTGTAGCAGTACTGATATATTGCAAACTAAGACATATGTTGCAAATAGAATCACAGTTATTCACTCTATCAAAGGTAGAGCAGTGGAGGCACATACCTTCAAAGGAGAACCCAGCTGCTGCGGCTTCACGAGGCTTATCAAGCAAATCTTATCTTCAATACAGAACGTGGATCAGGGGGCCGGAGTTCTTACGTGAACACTCTCAATGGCCAGGAACACTTAAATAAATAGAAGTGGTTTCGAACGAAGACCCTGAGAAAAAGCAAGAGGCTTCTGTTCATGTTACGTCCGCTCAGCCAATGGAAACTTCATATCCCACCAGCAAGCTGCTTTCATACTTTTCCAAATGGACCGACCTAAAGCGAGCAGTGGCATGGCTTTTGAAGTTCAAGGACACACTTAAACCGAGGGTTGATGGAAGGAAAAAGACAAATTACACACATTCTGACAGCAACGCCATATTGGACGTCAAACTCAAAGGTCAAAAGAAAGAATTGACTGACAAGCTTTCATTGGAGAATCTGGATAATGCTGAGAAAGCAATAGTCAGCTTTGTGCAAAAGCAGCACTTTACTGAGGAAATCTCAGATTTGAGCAATGGAAAAACTGTAAAGAAATCCAGTCATATTCACAAATTGGATCCTGTGATGATCAATGGCATCCTAAGAGTGGGCGGTCGGTTGGGTAAATCTGCCTTACCTGAAGAAGCTAAACATCCTGCCTAAGCGTAGGAACATCTCAGAGCTTGTTCTCTGCTATGTGCATGGAAAAGTTGGTCATAGTGGTAGGAATCAAATGCTTTCCACTCTGCGACTGCAGTATTGGATTCTTCATGCCAATTCACTGGCTAGAAGGGTCATTGGCAAATGCATGATATGCCGCCGACAGCGTCAAAGACCTGGAGAACAAAAAATGTCTGACCTCCCATCAGACAGACTTTCAATGGACTCCATTCACCCTAGTTGGAATAGATTACTTTGGACCCATCGAGGTAAGAAGAGGAAGGAGTACTGTAAGAGGTATGGCGTCTATTTAGAGGCCTAACATGCCGTGCTGTCCACCTAGAAGTGGCCCATACGCTGGACACAGATTCTTGCATCAACACAATCGGGTTTATCTGTCGGAGAGGACAGGTCAAGGAAATCAGAACAGATAATGTAACAAATTTTGCGAGCGCAAATCGCGATTTGAAACAGGCACTACAAAACATGAATCAAAATAAAATACAAAACACACTCACACAGGACGGGATCAACTTTAATCCACCTCACGGAGCTCACCATGGTGGCGTTTGGGAGCGTCTAGTGCAACAAACCAAAAGGATCCTCTGCTCTATCACTAAACAGCAAACTGTAGATGAAACCCTCAGTGCCATATTATGTGAAGTTGAGGCTATTTTGAATGAGACCAATCATTGACCATCCAGTGATGAACCTAACGACTTTGAGGCGTTAACGCCAAATCACCTTCTACTTTAAAAAGGGAAGCCCACTCTACCACCTGGTCTGTTTGATAAAAAAGACACATGGAAAAAGACGCTGGAAACAAGTACAATACATAAGCGACCTATTTTGGAAAGGATGAGCAAAAGAATACCTCCCCATAATGCAACAATGCCAAAAATGGAAAAAACCCAATCGAGGCTTCTTAGTGGGGGCTCTAGTTCTTATAGTCTGATTCTGCCCCCAGGAATTCATGGTCCATGGGACGGATTATAGAAACTATGAAAGACTGTAAAGGTTTTGTGTGGAAGGTACGTGTTAAGACACAAACCAACGAATTAGAAAGACCTATTACTAAGTTGTGCCTTTTGTTAGAAGCACAATAGATTGTGCAATCCTTAGTTTACGTATATGTGTGTTAAGATTTAACCATTTTTAGTTACATATTTTATATGCTGTGTATTAGACCACTTAATTACATATATTGTGTGCTGTGTATTAAAAGGACAATCCTACACATTATAATCTGTTCAAGGTCTGTCAATGGTCATTGTTAAGATCTCGGTAGACTCTCCCCCTCTCTTACAGCGCACTCCTGTATTTGATACGACACAATGGCAGAGGCGTGCCTAGAGGCTTAGGACTGAGCCTGCGCACCAACAAGGGAGGGTCTAAAGTCTAAACCAATGACTTCTCTCCATTCAGTTGACAGATGATCTTGTATTCTACCACTGTATAAAAGGAGGGCACACCCCTCCCAGGTGGCGGCATTCGGTAGACTGGGTTTGTGTGTCTGTGTGTGTGTGTAGGACAGCAGCCTGGTGTAGCGTGGTGTTGCCCTGTGTTATCTTTTGATATCATCGTATTCTTGACATTATTATTTTGTATTGATTACTTTATTGATTAAAGCTTGCTATTACTTATACCTTTAGTCCTGTCGTCTCTCAGAACTGCGGGACGCGACAAACTGGTGACCCCAACGTGATTTCGCAAGCTCTGAGAAAGCGAAGGACGGAACGGTGAATAGGGAAAGGCAACCCTCCGGAGATGTTTTCTTCCGGACACTCATAGAACCACGATATACGAAAAAGGTAACCAGGACCTGTTCTTAAAACCAAATACTGCCTAGGTAGAAATAGGACCGTATACTATGAGTGTGTGGAAGAGATAACGGAGATAAGCTGAATGTTATTGTGTGATATTTGCGGGTTTAGTGGCCTTAAGTAAATTTTTTATAAATTGTCTTAGAAAGCTTGTTGCGGGTTTGGTGGCCTTAAGAAATCTGGAGATTGTCTTAGAAAGCTTGTTGTGGGTTTAGTGGCCTAGAATAAATTCGAGAGAATTGTGTTCTGAAAGCTCTGTTGATAAAAAGAAAATAGGAAGTGATTTACGGAGGAGAGTAAGTGAGAGAATAGAGCATAAACGCCGATCAGTAAACATGAATAATACCGCATTACCGGCCAATGTGGGCAAGCTGCGCACGTCTTTGTTCGCGGCCATTGAATCCTGCCATACGTCTGAAGCACGCGCTGGGATACTTAGGCGCGTTAAAAAACAATGGGGTGTGTGGGCAGATAGAAAGACAATGCCAAAATCAGACACGGCCCCCCTGCCAGTGGCCCCTTCGGGTAGACAATGCACATCGTGCAGTATATCAACCATGGGCGTTCCGGGACATGGATAGACTTTGTGCTAAGCTACCACCCTTGACCAATGGGGCTACACCTTGGATACGCATCTTTGAGAGTTTAACTGCTGGCGACGTTTTATGTGTAGGCGATCTTAGGGCTTTACTCGCCCGTGTAGAGGGAACACATGCCTGCACCTCTCTGATGGGACATGCGCAGGTTGATCATCTGCCAGACACCACACCGCTCAATGCAGTCAGAAGCCACGTGTGGAGAGCGCTAAGACACAGCTATAAGTCCCACACCACCGCCGCTTCTCTGCAAACACTTAAGGCAAAAAATGGAGAGGGCCTGTGCGAATACTTGAAGCGAGCCTCAGACATGTGGGAGGAGGGTACTGGCGCTCGTCCAGACAACTCTCAGGATACTATGCAGTTATACCGTCACCAGATAGTGAAGGGACTCCGCGAAAAGGTCAGAAAGCAACTAGAGGATGTCGTGGGACTGTGTGGTAAGCCAGAAAACGAGTTCAGAGAGCATCTTGCTCATTATTCCAAATACCAAGACGAGGAACAGGAGCAGGAAAACACGGAAAAAGCCCTGACTTTGCGCCTCCTAAAAGCCCAAGTCCAAAAGGAAGAGGCAGAAGTGAACAAAAACAAGGCTGGGAAAGCCCCCCAACAAATGCCAGTCACCGACATGTCTGCCATGGTGCAGCAGGCAGTGACTGCAGCCTTGGCACAAGCCCAGCCCTTGACTGGCCCAGTCCAGCAGGCTGCCCCATACTATCCACCCGCTCAACGGGGGGGTACAAGGGGTGGCCGAGGAAGAGCAAGACGAACTGGGTGCTTCCTGTGTAAAAAGGAGGGCCATTGGCTGCGGGACTGCCCGCTGCTCCCACCCTCTGTGGCAGGGGCACACTGAGTCGCCCCAGTGGGAAGCGGAAGAGGAGTACCCGCCACCGGACGCGGAGCAAGTCACGTTCCAACCCAAGGCCCTGGTGCTCCCCATCAAATGGTCTCCAGGGCTGCAGAGTCCAGAATTCAACCCTGAATATGGCTACCATGATATCAATGGTTACAGCCGTAACCATGTCCCTTGTCACATGAACCTCACCGAACCCCTGTGTGACTTTGTCGCCGCGGCTGGCTGTAGAGAACCGCAGGCCCGCCTCATCTGGACACCTGAGGCTGAGGAGGCATTCACTAAGACTAAACAGAGTCTAGGCTGGGCTGCACATTTGGCCACACCGGACTATGGCCTCCCATTCTACCTTGATGTATCTGAAAAAGGTGGCATTGTAAATGCCGTCCTTTTCCAGAAGGAGGGTGGGGAGAGAAGACCATTAATGTATTACAGCTCAAAACTTGATAGTGTAGAGTTGGGACAGACTGGCTGTGCAAGACATCTAGCAGCCATCACCAAGGCAGTGGAGAAAACGGGACACATAGTGATGTGCCACACTCTCAACGTCAACACCATGCATGGTGTCATGGTGTTCCTGAATTCAAGGGCTTTTACTTTTTCCACGGCCTGGAAAATAAAAATTTCGGCAACTTTGTGCCAACCACACGCTACCTTTATTTCTGATGGCGTAAACATGGCAACAGGAATGACCACCGCTGAGCACCTACCACATGATTGTGAGGCATTGGCAAGACAAGATATTAAATTGAGGCCAGATCTCTCCCCCACCCTGTTACCGGACCCAGACATGACATTGTACACCGATGGTTGCTGTTACACTGGAAAAGATGGAAATGTGGCCTCCTTTGCCGTGGATGAGAGCAGAGGAGAACGCATGGCTACTATCGACACAGGCACCATACCACAATCCGCATCAGCGCAGCTGGCTGAAATCATGGCTTTAACACGAGCCCTGGAACGGGCTCAAGAAAAAACGGTCCACATCTTTACCGACTCGGCATATGGGCACGGGGCCATCCATGTCAATGGCCCCCAATGAATCAGAAGAGGTTTTCTCACATCGGCTAATACACCTGTAAAACATGGTGAACACCTACAAAGACGTATGAGGGCAGTGGAATTGCCTACGGCTGTGGCCGTCATGACGTGCAAGGGTCATTAGAGAATGAACTCAGACACTTCCAGAGGAAATGACGCAGCTGCAAAGAAAGCAGGAGGCTACTTAGGACAAATGAACCAGATGGCACACGCAAATCTACCCTCATTAACAGAAGAAGAACTCCGAGCTCTCCAGGAGAAGGGAGGCCCTTGGGAACACAACCAATGGCTGCTCCATGAAGCGATAAAAGGTCCAGATGGACTTTGGAGGTCCCAACAAGGAAAAATGGTCGCGCCAGCCGATCTGTGCCAACTGGAGAAGGCAAACCAGACACTGAAAAGGAAAATTGCAAAAGCATGCACAAGCAATAAACTAACTTGGCTAGATAGGTTGCCATTGGCCTTAATGTCTATGCGCTCTTCACCCCACAGTGAAACTCATTTAAGTCCTCATGAGCAGTTGACAGGGCGACCCATGCCAGGTCCACCAAGAGAGGCTGGGTTGGGACCCTCGTTGGACATATTTCAGGTAGAGGTTGATGACTACATGAGCGCACTGACTGAGCTTGTACGAGTGTTGTCCACACAGGTTGAACGCGTGGGAGAGCCACTGACACCGGCACCAGAGGTCTTGCTCCAGTAAAGGTTGGTGATTGGGTGAGGATCAAAGTTCATAAAAGAAAGTGGACTGATCCTAGGTGGACTGGCCCGTGGGAAGTAGGAAAAGTGACTTCACACGAGGTTCAGGTAAAAGGAAAAGCAGGAGCCAATTGGCACCACCTCACACATTGTGCACCCTCTGAACCACCTTCCCGCACGTTACGGGAAGTAAGAACTGATTTAAGGTCTGCGGCTGCAAGCCATGAGACCCCTGTATTGCCCCTCGTTAGGTGGGGCCCATCCAGGGTTTATTGGGGTAGAAAAAAAGGTGTTGCTGCAGTCGTTGTTGTGGTAACTGTGTGTTATGGGAGTATTCTGGTGGGAAGCTCAGCGGTTAGAAGATGAAGAGACGTTCCCCGATAGTACCCTACAGACCCCGACCAACACCACACACGCACATTACATTGCTGAAAGATCCACACCCGCATCTACCATAGTTATTCACATGTCCGAAGGGGACAACTACGGTGCAGCTAGATTTATGTTTGGCGCTTCATGCTGTGCTTTCATTCCTAGTAACACCGCCCCTGAAGGGTTCGTTACAAGGGCCCTGGTTGGTCTGTGTATTCCCTCTGAGCAGATGGCTGCCGACTCAGGGGTAGACAATCCTGTGTCAGAATGGATGACTCGCATGTTGGCAAGTGGTCCACAATGCTCACTTCCCTGCTGATTTCCATCATAGTGGTGGCTGCTGTGTTAGTTATGTGTGGCTGTTGCTGTATTCCCTGTATTCGTACTCTCTCTACCCGCTTAATTGTTACCGCTCTTGCAAAGGAGGGTGACCCCGCGGCTCAAATGCCGCTTTTAATGTCCAGGGAAGGCCCGGAATGGTTCCCGTCCAATGAGGACGAGGAAGCGCTTTAGGTGGTGTTATACCTTAAAAGGTATAAAAGGAGGGTATCTCTAGAAAGCGCTTCCTCGTCTTCCAGCTTGCATTATTTTGATTTTTTTTTTCTCATGTTATTTCGATCTTTCCCATGTTATTTTGATTTCTCACATGTTACTTTGATGAATGCACATTTGATTTTTCACATGTTATTTTATGATTTCACACTCTAACCCAAATCTCTCCACCCTATACTCATAATCATGCATCATAATCATAATCATGCTCATCAAAGGCTTTATTCCAGTCTATCCCTACCACAACTCCCCCTGCACCATCTCTCTTCATGAATTCTATGACGTCCCTTACTGTCCCTATCGTATCCACTATATCCCTACCTGGTACACTAGAGCTCTGAGTTGGTTGCAATATCTCCCCTATCACTCTCTTCATCCTATTTAAGAACAATTTGGTTAATTTTCAATAATCTACATTCAATAAACTAATGGGCCTATAATTCTCTAAATCTAATCTACTCCCCTTCTGCTTATATATCAGCACCATCCTATCCTGCACTAAGCCTGTTCTCTCCATGCCCCTAAACACCTCTACCAGAATCGGCCCTACATCCTTCTTGTACATCTTATAAAACTCTTTCCACTCGTCAAGCCCTCTATTGCTGCTATCACCTCATTCTCACTAATGCCCCCATCACAAAATGTCTTGTTATCCTCACTCTGCTCCCTCTCCACACACTCCAACACTTCATTCGTACTCTCCTCATCCACTCCCCCCCTCTCATATAACTCCCCATAAAACTCCTTGCACCCTCTCCAGCATCTCTACATAGTCCTCTGTCACTACCCCTCCCGTTTTATAGATTTCATGGATGTATGTTCTACTCTGCCGCCTCTTCTCTAAACCTGAAAAATATCCTGTACACTTCTCTCCCTCCAACGCATATCTTGCTTTCCTCCTTAATATCGCTCCTCTACATTTCTCCCTCGTACCTTTCCAGCTCTATTTTCACCTTTATGTATTCCTCTTTGCTGTAACCCTTTTCATCCTCAGTCCTACTCAGCTCCACTCTCAGCCTTTCCCTCAAATCCTTCTCAGCCCTCATCTTGTCTCTCCTCTTCTTACCAAATACTAAATGATTTAGTTCGGTTTTTTTACCTCCTCCTATCTATCCCCTATACAATCATCTAAACTATCCCTTTCTATATACTGCTGGATCCTCTGTCTCCCTATTCATCATCTCTTTAATCTTCCTCTCATACTCTTCCTCCCCAATATACCCCGTATATACCCCGATTCACATTCCTCCCCCTACCTCCTCTCTCCCTACCTGAATTCTAAACCTAACCCCATCGTGATCACTAAAGCTATTCCCCTGGTATCGTATTCTGTCTATATATCGGATCAGCTCCCCCTGCAATAACAATAAATCTATTCTACTCTGTTTTAACACCCCCTCCCTCACCTGTCTCCTCGTAAACTCCCTCTTCTCCGGGTTTTCATACCGCCACACGTCAATCAATCCTTTGTCCCTCATCACCCCCAACAACATGACCCTTGACCTTTCCCATCTGAATTCCACCCCTTTTCCTACATCTAACCTACTGCATCTAATGTTGAAGTCCCCTACTACCCCCTACTACACCTCCCCGCCACTAACCCTTTCAACTCCTCTATCACTACCCTCCTGTCCGTTTCCACATTTGGTAAATATACATTAATTAATCTAAAGCCCACCTTCTTATATTGAAACTCTATCACTAATATTCTCCCAACCCTATCCATGTATACCTCTAACGTTTTCTACTCTATCCTTTCTCACCAAAAGCGCTACACCCCTTGCATTCCTATCCCCATTATTATAATAAAGATCCCTCTCCCATTCCTCCCGCATCTCTTTCACCTTTTCCTCATCCCAATTAGTTTTCTGTACACAGATAATATCACTTCTATACGCACTCATTAACTGTTTTCTCTTTAAAATACCCCTTACCATTCACTTTTATAGAAGTCACAGTGGCCATGAGAGCAAGCCAAAGAAAGACAAGATATAAACCAAACATTCAATTCAAAAGTTACTTGCCAACGCCAGACCCTTTCATCAGTACCGCTCAGATTTATATACAAGTGTGTTCTGTTCACTTTGATATGCCACGCTATATGTATCGATGTTGTAATAACGTCTTTGTGTGCGGTCTTTCATACCCGGTGTTTTGAAGAGACTCACGCCGCTCTCGTCCAGTCCAGCGGTACCTTTCAGCTCCTCAATGGCCATGTGGATGAGCTGAAATGTCTCCTCAATGGCCAGGTGGAAGAGCTGAAATGTCTCCTGCGCTCCGAGTGTGACCCTCCGCACATGATGTCTGAGCTGCTCCCTGGAGATGTAGAGGCGGACCACTTCCTCGTCAGAAACCATCTTCCGTGTGGCCGGGTCCTTGGCTCTGACGGCCGAGATGAGCAGCTCCAGATCTGCGCGGTTATAGGCCATCACTGCCCTGGCTAGTGCGGACTTGAACGCAGCATACTTAGAGAGAGACTCTGTGCGTATGGCTGCGTCAAACCGGTGGATCCAATGGAAGATGTCCAGCCGAACAACCATCCCATTGTCCACCCAAGACGGGAACAAAGCCTCCACTGCTGTTTGGCCCTGAGCATGGCAGCACCCACAATCCAAGTACAGGACTTTGTGGACAGGCTGATTGGCCAGCCGGAACCTTTCCATGACTCCATGGCACATGGGTTTCAGTTTCTCAGTGGACTCCTCACAGGTCAGCACAAAGGAAACTATTTGGGAGTACTCGTTGCCAATGCTGGTGAACCACTCAGCCGAGCCTTTACCCTCCCCAGACAGCTTCTTCACCACCTAAGAAAAGAGTGAAATTAGTTCAATTTAAAACTGAATAAAAATAAAACAATACCGCAATAGGTTTCGCATAATAGAGTATGGCATACTGTTTTGATTTACATACTTTCTTGTAGGAAATGTCAGCAGATGGGATGCCATTGGGGTTTTCCCACAGACGCACCCAACCCTCACTTACAGGGAAGTCACTAATAGGTGATTCCATGGGTTAGTCATGAGGCTTGGATGTGGAGGGGGACTCTGTGGGCTGGCTACCGGACAAGTGCTGTTTTGGCCGGACAGCGGACTCAGGCTGTTTGTGCTGACTTCCAGACAAGTGCTGTTTGGGCCCGACAACGGACTCAGGCTGAACCGCTCTGGACGGTCCTTTTGGGTGGAGTACTGACTGTAGAGCTTCCACATCTCCTGAAAGGTGTAATTCTCTAAACCTCTCTGACCGTAAATACACCTGTCAATATTAGCCTCAAGGAGATAATGTGTAAAGAAACTATGCAAAGATGAATTATAATAAATACTGATAGAAGTCGTAGTTTTGCGCAAACAGATGTACAGGACATGTAAAAGACATAGACTACAATGCTATGAGATATAACATGCTTACCACTTCATGTAGCCCACAACGTTTGCCACAAGCCAGTGGAAAGGTGCACTGTAATACTGGCCAAAGGGCAACACCAGCTTTCCCAGGCACTGCTGACGCGATGGCGCAGGGATACCCTCTGCTCGAAGGAACGCCTCTGCGTGGGCCAGGGCAGTGGCCTGGTTCAGAAACTCCAGCAGAGGTTGGGGGAAGGCCATCCTTTTCTCCCGATAGTGACGGGAGTCTTTGGTCGCAACCAGTACTGCATGTTGCCGTTTTGCAGGAGCATCTGGGTTGACCACGCGGATTACTGGGGTCGCCATCTGCATTTAAAGCTACTGAAATACACTTCGACACCGCGACAATAACCTTTATTATAATATTACAACATCGATGATTATATTACAACACTATACATGGATGTATGAGAGGCTATGCACTCTGTGTGACTCAGTCGCAGTTGTGTGTGTGTGTGTTACAGTCTTCACATTTGACCTGAGGCCCATAATTATAGTACTTTGTGGGTATGCATTGGGACTGTATATATGCATTAAATGCGATATGTATCTACTCTCTTCTTAATGCATAATAACCAGTTGGTCACAATGCTTTGGTTCATCTGTGTATTAATTAATAATTTAACACGAGCGTTCATATTGTACATGTTCAAATGTTTTCCCTAAATGCTGAGCTATTTACACTGTTATTCTACCTATGGTGATTCACGTTGCAGCTACTAGGCTTTAAAATATGTGGTGACGATGACGTAAGCTAGCTGCTTAGCTTCCGAGATCAAACGAGATCGGGCGTGTTCAGGGTGGTATGGCCGTAAGCCATTAGTGGCTGAGAAAGAAAGCCCTTTTATACCTGCACGGGCTAAAGGCAGAACTTTCCTTCTTATGCATATTTCTTCCTGCACGTGCGTTTAGCGCGTCTCGGCGCCGACACGCACGCATGCAGGCAGCCTTTTCCAAACCGTGGGCAAGTGTGGCTGCTCAAACTGTCATGTGTTCCACCCCATTGCTTTCCCAACTCATACTTACCTGGCAGGGGAGACACCTTGATCATGAAGGAGGTTCACCCAGGGCGAGGCTTGACCATTGCACTACGGTTATGCTGACCTTTGCGAATTCCCCAAATGTGGGAATCTCGACTGCATAATTTATGGTAGTGGGGGACTGCGTTCGCGCTCTCCCCTGATGACATTTGTTGAAAGTAACATAGTAACATATCTGTATCTACAGGTCAATGTCTCTCTCTCTCTCTCTCTCTCTCTCTCTCTCTCTCTCTCTCTCTCTCTCTCTCTCTCTCTCTCTCTCTCTCTCTCTCTCTCTCTCTCTCTCTCTCTCTCTCTCTCTCTCTCTTTCTCTGGCTCTCAGTCTCCCCAGTTGGTGGAAAGGGTGAGGACAGTAATTATATATTATTTACAGCACCTGGTATTCCCAGGCGGTCTCCCATCCAAGTACTAACCAGGCCCGACCCTGCTTATTATCCGATATATATATATATCGGGCGTGTTATTATGGTATGGCCGTAAGCCATTAGTGCCGTAGAAGATATATGACGTATATATATATATATATATATATGCCGGGACTTGAAATTAGCGGTAGCAATGGTCGTCAAATCTTGCTAGCCTACCACGTTTTTCACTGCAAAAAACAGCTTAGGGGCCGTGTCCATTGAACACGCTTTTTCAACTTCCAGTGCCTCTTCCTGCACGGGCTAAAGCGCTCAACTCTTCTTTTTATAGATATTTCTTCCTGCACAGTGCGTTTCGCATGCAGGCAGCCTTTTCCCAACCGTGGGCAAGTGTGGCTGCTCAAACTGTCATGTGTTCCACCCCATTGCTTTCCCAACTCATACTTACCTGGCAGGGGAGACACCTTGATCATGAAGGAGGTTCACCCAGGGCGAGGACTTGACCATTGCACTACCCGGTTATGCAGACCTGGGTGCGACCCCAAAAAACATATCTAGACTGGATAATATATATAGTCTCTCTCTCTCTCTCTCTCTCTCTCTCTCTCTCTCTCTCTCTCTCTCTCTCTCTCTCTCTCTCTCTCTCTCTCTCTCTCTCTCTCTCTCTCTCTCTCTCTCTCTCTCTCTCTCTCTCTCTCTCTCTCTCTCTCTCTCTCTAACAAGTGTACATTTGTTGAAAGTAACAAGTAACATATCTGTAACATATCTCTCTCTCTCTCTCTCTCTCTCTCTCTCTCTCTCTCTCTCTCTCTCTCTCTCTCTCTCTCTCTCTCTCTCTCTCTCTCTCTCTCTCTCTCTCTCTCTCTCTCTCTCTCTCTCTCTCTCTCTCTCTCTCTCTCTCTCTCTCTCTCAGAATGTTTTGCCAGGTGGCCTAGCAAAGCCACCTGTTGGCAATGGAAAAAATGGAGAGATCAGAAAAAGAAAAAATGAAAAGCTTGACAGCACCTGGTATTCCCAGGCGGTCTCCCATCCAAGTACTAACCAGGCCTGACCCTGCTGCACTGCTTCCGAGATGACTCGGACGAGATTCTGGTTGGAGAAGTTCTCTCTCTCTCCAACTTTCTGACCATTCTAATGGTCCATCTTAAACACCCCAATGGAACCATAACAAAAGATCTCTCTCTCTCTCTCTCTCTCTCTCTCTCTCTCTCTCTCTCTCTCTCTCTCTCTCTCTCTCTCTCTCTCTCTCTCTCTCTCTCTGCACGGGCATAAAGGCAGAACTTTCCTTCTTATGCATATTTCTTCCTGCACGTGCGTTTAGCGCGTCTCGGCGCCGACACGCACGCATGCAGGCAGCCTTTTCCAAACCGTGGGCAAGTGTGGCTGCTCAAACTGTCATGTGTTCCACCCCATTGCTTTCCCAACTCATACTTACCTGGCAGGGGAGATACCATGATCAAGAAGGTGGTTCACCCAGGGCAAATGTCGAGGCTCAAGACCATTGCATTGCAGTCAGACATATTTTATCTACAGGTCAGTGTGGGCTCTCTCTCTCTCTCTCTCTCTCTCTCTCTCTCTCTCTCTCTCTCTCTCTCTCTCTCTCTCTCTCTCTCTCTCTCAAGTGTTTTTTGCGGTGGCCTATCAGTGCCCCCTGTTGGTGGAAAGGGTGAGGAAGTTTAAAAGGCTTACAGCACCTGGTATTCCCAGGCGGTCTCCCATCCAAGTACTAACCAGGCCCGACCCTGCTTAGCTTCCGAGATCGGACGAGATCGGGCGTGTTCAGGGTGGTATGGCCGTAAGCCATTAGTGGCTGAGAAAGAAAGCCCTTTTATACCTGCACGGGCTAAAGGCAGAACTTTCCTTCTTATGCATATTTCTTCCTGCACGTGCGTTTCGCATGCAGGCAGCCTTTTCCAAACCGTGGGCAAGTGTGGCTGCTCAAACTGTCATGTGTTCCACCCCATTGCTTTCCCAACTCATACTTACCTGGCAGGGGAGACACCTTGATCATGAAGGAGGTTCACCCAGGGCGAGGCTTGACCATTGCACTACGGTTATGCTGACCTTTGCGAATTCCCCAAATGTGGGAATCTCGACTGCATAATTTATGGTAGTGGGGGACTGCGTTCGCGCTCTCCCCTGATGACATTTGTTGAAAGTAACATAGTAACATATCTGTATCTACAGGTCAATGTGGGCTCTCTCTCTCAAAAGGTTGGAACTTATAATGTATACAACAGATTATATTACCATTCCCTCATTTTATTCACAAGTTTTCAAAACACTCTAATAATATTCTTGCCAATAACCTACTGAGTTCCGCCCAGTCCAAAATTATACTTTCTGAAAGATAGTTATCAAAAAGATAATTATCCCACTCACAGGCAGAGATCACAGGTTACATGCTCATGTCTACTCACAATAGCCACAAAACCACCTTTGAATTATGACACAAAAAGTGGAAGAAAAGACTAACGCGCTAATCTACACTGCTTAAAGGAAACAATGAAAAACCTCTGTTGGATTAAGAGGAAAAATCATTTTGTCCATTTAAGTTTAACAAGCTCACTAATTATATAGCCTGATAACAAAGTAACACAAAAATGAATACTTGATTATACCTAATGAAAAATATGAACATGCACATAATAGTGACAAGTTCAGCACACTTCTTATTACTCACTGTAAAAGAAAATTGGTTAACTTGGTTCAAACATAATGAAATCCTAAACTAACATAATCATAAATGTTAGCCCTTCACAAATTGGTAGTCATGGCGCCTGAGACTAGACAAGCTTATCTAGGTATGTTTGCAGTTCCTGAAAGCAGTTCTTTTCATCCATATCCTTACATTCCTCATAAAACATTGCAGGAATTTGTACATCAGCTTGAATAGCTACAGCAGTCAGAGGTACTAACACATTTCTTAATCATTGCCTTGACACAACTTGTAAAACAGACCACAATCAAACAAATCAACAGAAGTGTTGCAATCACAGGAAAAATAAACTGTGGGATTTTTGTTCCCCATGACCCAAAAATGCTAGTTACCCAATCCTGATCTGCACCGAGTATGCCAGTGTTAGTACCCAGAGCAGATCTAAAATAATCCAATGCCAGTGTTAGTACCCAGAGCAGATCTAAAATAGTTCAAAGCTGTGACAACATCAGTTAAATTATCTGTGATATCAGGAATCAATGTCATGCAAGAACTATCAGTTAGATTTAAAGTTACACACATCCCCCCTGTTTTTGCTAACAAAAAATCCAAAGCTAGTTGGTGTTTTTGCAAAGTCAACCTGTGGGACTTTAAAGTATCCTTAATTAGAGAAAAACCCTTCGTTGTTGCATTTGCAAAACCCCACATTGTATAAGATAGACTATCTACATGAAGAGATAAGGTAAGTAACCCTAATTGTGGATAGAAGAAATTAAGCACTTTCTCATACCAAGGAATTTTGTGACCAAATTAATCTGGTAGGAATGTAGGGAGTGATCTCGCCTTTCTAATATGAGTGTCATTAAATTGAAGTGCATCAGGTGATGATACGTGTCGTGCAGAATCTGACATACGAATAATATTGACCGGCAGTGTTAAATGAGCATAATAACAGCATCCTGACCAATGTCTGGGCAAATAGTAATAATAATTTGACCCCCAACACATAAAAACAAGATCCTCCAAAACACTCGTAGCCAAATATCCCAAACCCTCAGTTTTATCGTCAGTTATGTCCACAGTGGGTCCTTTTCTCTGAAATGTATGCGTACCAGGATAAGCACCACCATATAGTGAACATTCAGCAACTCCCATGAACACTGTTTCAATTTTCCGTTCTCCTAATTGATATAGGGGAACCCCATCCTGATAACAAATACAATAGGATGGTTTCTCTAATATTTGCACCTGACCAACAGGTTCTGGTCTAACTGTAAGGTTAGTTGATTTGTGAAGTCGGATAAGAGGACCATATTTATTAGGACCACATTTACTTTCTAGTTCCTGTCCTATCCACTGAGATGCAACTTGTTGTTCATATGTGCAAAGAACATGAAACCATTCGTCTCTCCGAAGAGGCCTTGCTACAGGACTCATACAAGTATCCACGCTATTACAAGGGGGTATGACCACTGCTGTCATACCATGGTTATCTGGATAGGTGTGCTGCACCATATAAGACATCATCTCATACCGAGTGTTGCCTTAGTAGGTATTCGTAGTCGTCTTCTTCTTCCTTGCCTTCATGGTCAATAATTGGCTCAATCAACACAGCTCGCTTATGTCTCACTGAAAGTTCTGTCAGAGGTTGGTTTCTCCCCATTCCCAAACCCTTAGCGTCTGCTGTCAATGTCTCCCGGGCAACATTGGAATCTGACAGACCCAAAGCAAACACTAGTATGGCTAGCGCAGTCATCATGGCAAACCTATGGTCAACCATCTTTTTCACGGAAGCGGGGCCTTCTTACAATGGGCTGCGTGTACCCAGGTGGTTCTCTCCTTCACTTTTACCGCAGTTGGTGTAGTAAGCAGAACCTGATATGGCCCTCTCCAGCGCGGAGAATGCCAGTGACGCCTCCTCAAGTGCTTCACCAGGATCCAGTCAGCTGGATGGAAAGGGTGATCTATCCTTCCTCTTTCCATGGGTGTAGGAAGAGCTGCTTTGACCTGAATGGAGATAGAACTCAAAATCTGGGTTAACTTCCTACAGTAGGCTACTATAGCCTCATCCACAAGAATCTGATCAGTATTCCTACCCCTGTACAGGTCTTGACCCATAGGCAGTCAGAACCTGTCAGAACCTCGTGGGGATAAACCGATGGTGGAGTGGTACCGTCCCCTCATATACATTAACACCAAGGGAAGACAGGAAACCCAATCCATTTGTGTCTCTGCAATCATTTTTGTCAGTTTGTTCTTTAAAACCCCATTAGCCCTTTCAACGGCACCACCACTCTCTGGATGATAAGCACAATGGCGTTTCAAATCAATGCCTGTTTTTTCTGCCAAAAATGATATGGTATTGTTTACAAAATGAGGCCCATTATCTGATGACAATTTTGTAGGAATACCCCATCTAGGAATGAAATCCTGTAGTAAATGTTTAGCAGTAGATTTTGCGTCTGCATGTTTACAAGGAAAAGCTTCAACCCACTTAGAGAACATATCTACTACAACCAGACAATACTTATATCCTCTAGCCGGAGATAACTCAATGAAATCCATCATTAGATGTTGAAAAGGGCCACTAGGCACCGGAAATGCTGCTTGTGTTATGTGCTGTGTCTTACCCACGTTGTTCTGAGCACACACCAGACATCTCCTGCAAAAATTATCAGCTGTGGTGGTGAAACCAATTGAATCCCAACTCTGTGCAATAAATTTAATCATACCTGTCTTTGAGACATGATCTAAACCATGTGAGAGCTTGGCCATGTAAGGAAAAAGTTGTTTAGGCAAACAAGGTTTATCGTTTGGACCTCTCCACACTCCTTCTGAATCATACTTGCCCTGTTTCCTCCATGACGATTTTTCCGCAGCATTAGCCATGGATTGAATGTCTTTCAGGGACATGTGAGGATCAAAAACTGTCTGTGACACAGAAGAGTCAAGAGGCATCTGAAGTGAATAAGTCATACACGACACAGCGGCAGATTTTGCTGGAGAATCAGCAAAAGAATTTCCTTTAGAAACCTCATCTGTAACCCGACCATGGGCCTGACACTTACATATAGCCAACCGTGATGGAAGCAAAATGGCATCAAGAAGATTACGGACAAGATGGTGATGTAGTGTAGGCGTGCCTTGTGATGTAAGAAAACCTCTGTTTTTCCACAGAGTTCCATAGTCATGCACTACACCAAAAGCATATCTGCTGTCAGTGTAAATGGTGACTGATTGTTCTTCAGAAAGAATGCATGCCCGTGTCAGAGCAAAAAGTTCAGCGGCCTGAGCAGAAAGATGAGAAGGAAGTCTTGCAGATTCCACTACATCATGATCACTTACTACTGCATAGCCAACCGCTCCAATACCATCAACCCTACTAGCTGACCCGTCAACATAATAAATAAGATGTGTGCTTAGGGTCGTTGTCCTGTTGGAATGTGAACCTTCCCCCCAGTCTGAGGTTCAGAGCGCTCTGGAGCAGGTTTTCATCAAGGATCTCTCTGTACATTGCTGCATTCATCTTTCCCTTGATCCTGACTAGTCTCCCAGTTCCTGCCGCTGAAAAACACCCCCACAGCATGATGCTGCCACCACCATGCTTCACTGTAGGGATGGTATTGGCCAGGTGATGAGCAGTGCCTGGTTTCCTCCAGACATGACGCTTGGCATTCAGGCCAAAGAGTTCAATCTTGGTTTCATCAGACCAGAGAATTTTGTTTCTCATGGTCTGAGAGTCCTTTAGGTGCCTTTTGGCAAACTCAATGCGGGCTGTCGTGCCTTTTACTGAGGAGTGGCTTCCGTCTGGCCACTCTACCATAAAGGCCTGATTGGTGGAGTGCTGCAGAGATGGTTGTCCTTCTGGAAGGTTCTTCCATCTCCACAGAGGAACATTGGAGCTCTATCAGAGTGACCATCGGGTTCTTGGTCACCTCCCTGACCAAGGCCCTTCTCCCCCGATTGCTCAGTTTGGCCGGGCGGCCAGCTCTAGGAAGAGTCCTGGTGGTTCCAAACGTCTTCCATTTGCAAATGATGGAGACCACTGTGCTCGTTGGGACCTTCAATGCTGCATAAATTTTTTTGAACCTTTCCCCAGATCTGTGCCTCGATACAATCCTGTCTCGGAGGTCTACAGACAATTCCTTGGACTTCATAACTTGGTTTGTGCTCTGACATGCACTGTCAACTGTGGGACCTTATATAAACAGGTGTGTGCCTTTCCAAATCATGTCCAAGCAATTGAATTTACCACAGGTGGACTCCAATCAAGTTGTAGAAACATCTCAAGGATGATCAGTGGAAACGGGATGCATCTGAGCTCAATTTTGAGTGTCACAGCGAAGGGTGTGAATACTTATGTACATGTGATATTTTATTTTTTTACTTTTAATGCGTTTGCAAAAAATTCTAAAAATACTTTTTTCACTTTGTCATTATCCGGTATTGTATGTAGAATGTGGAGACATTTTTTTTAGTTAATCCATTTTGGAATTAGGCTGTGACATAATAAAATGTGGAAAAAGTGAAGGGGTATGAATACTTTCCGGATGCTCTGTAGTATACGGTCCTATTTCTACCTAGGCAGTATTTGGTTTTAAGAACAACAGATCCTGCTTACCTTTTTCGTATATCGTGGTTCTATGAGTGTCCGGAAGAAAACAACTCCGGAGGGTTCGCCTTTCCCTATTCACCGTTCCGTCCTTCGCTTTCTCAGAGCCTGCGAAATCACGTCGGGGTCACCAATTTGTCGCGTCCCGCAGTTCTGAGAGATGACAGGACTAGAGGTATAAGCAATAGCAAGCTTTAATCAATAAAGTAATCAATACAGAATAATAATGTCCAGAATATAATGATATCAAATGATGACAAAATACGATGATATCAGAAGATATCATCGGGTGGCACACACACCGCCCCAGTATACCAAATGCCACCCATTGGGAGGGGTGTGCCCTCCTTTTATACAGTGGTACAATACAAGATAAGACAACTGGATGGAGAGATGTCATTGGTTTAGACTTTTGACCCTCCCTTGTTGGTGCGCAGGCTCTGTCCTAAGCCTCTAGGCACTCCAGATGGGACCAGTCCTGAGGTGTTGTACCACACTTATGAGTGCGCTGTTAAGGGAGGGGGAGAGAGTCTACAGAGATAGTAACAATGACCATTGACAGAGCATGAACAGATCGGAATGTGTAGGATTGTCCTTTTAATACACAGCATATAATACATGTAACTAAATAGTTTAACCTTAACAATTCCCTCCTTTCACACCTCTAGAGGTGTGAAATCATCAAGTAACGTGAAATACTCAAATGTGCATTCGTCAAAGTAACATGTGAAATAATCAAATGTGCATTCATCAAAGTAACATGTGAAAAATCAAAATAACATGTGAGAAATCAAAATAACGTGAAAAATCTAAATAACATGGGAAAAATCTAAATAACATGGGGAAAAAAATAAAAAAATAATGCAAGCTGGAAGACGAGGAAGCGCTTTCTAGAGATACCCTCCTTTTATACCTTTTAAGGTATAACACCACCTAAAGCGCTTCCTCGTCCTCATCGGACGGGAACCATTCCGGGCCTTCCCCGGACATTAAAAGCGGCATTTGAGCCGCGGGGTCACCCTCCTTTGCAAGGGCGGTAACAATTAAGCGGGTAGAGAGAGTACGAATACAGGGAATACAGCAACAGCCACACATAACTAACACAGCAGCCACCACTATGATGGAAATCAGCAGGGAAGTGAGCATAGTGGACCACTTGCCAAACATGCGAGTCATCCACTCTGACACAGGATTGTCTACCACTGAGTCGGCAGCCATCTGCTTAGAGAGAATACACAGACCAACCAGGGCCCTTGTAACGGACCCTTCAGAGTCTACAGAGATAGTAACAATGACCATTGACAGTGCATGAACAGATCGGAATGTGTAGGATTGTCCTTTTAATACACAGCATATAATACATGTAACTAAATGGTTTAACCTTAACAGGGGCACCCACAGAAAAGCCTCTTCTCTTGCTCCAATTTAAATATTTGTTTGTCTGGTGTATGAAAGAACAATTTAAAACAGAAAAGCGTTGTTATTTACATTTGGTAATAGCAACGGAATTGTTTTTTATGGTTGCCCCAGAGTACACAGGTAATAAAACATGTTTAACAGGAACACCATGTGGCAAAAGTATGACACTGCTCATTTGAGTTAGTAAACCTCACAGTCTCTGTCAGTTGTCATAACAACAACAACAACAATGTTTCAACAAACTTTAGCATAGATTCTTATTGGGTTCCAAAAAATAAAATCCAAAAGATGTATAGTTGCCCTCACCAATTAAAAAATCAATAAACGACCAGTACAGAACCCCACAACATACTTGCATGTTATTTTTTGAGACATACTGTGTGTTTAGGTTTAGCAACACAAGGAGATTCTTTTTTTTTTTTTGTGAAAGCGCGTCCAACTCCAATTGAATTTTTATTGGGTTGTTTAATTATGTCTCAATCTCAATGACTTGAAATACGGCATATCTGGAGGTAACTTACAAATAAATAATGCTTCCTTCTCTCTATGTTTTGCAGTAACAACATGTTTTAAACCGTACTATAATAAACTAATATTAATAACAAAAAATGAAGATTGTTAATATTTAGTATCACTTAACTTTTATTTAGCTTTTGTGGAAAAAACCCTTTAAAGTTTTATTTTTTTATACTTTCTCTTTTCTGTGAAAAGCACAGGGTGCCAGTGGCGCACCTGCTAATTCTGGTGTTCTATGGCAAATGCCAATCGAGCTCCATGGTGCCAGGCAGTGAGCACAGGGCGCTCTAGAGGACGTCGGGCCCTCAGGCCACCCTCATGTAGTCTGTTTCTGATTGTTTGGTCAGAGACATTCACACCAGTGGCGTGCTGGAGGTCATTTTGGAAGGGCTCTGGCAGTGCTCATCCTGTTCCTCCTTGCACAAAGGAGCAGATACCGGTCCTGCTGATGGGTTAAGGACCTTCTACGGCCCTGTCCAGCTCTCCTAGAGTAACTGCCTGTCTCTTGGAATCTCCTCCATGCTCTTGAGACTGTGCTGGGAGACACAGCAAACCTTCTGGCAATGGCACTTATTGATGTGCCATCCTGGAGGAGTTGGACTGCCTGTGCAACCTCTGTAGGGTCCAGGTATCGCCTCATGCTACCAGTAGTGACACTGACCCTAGCAAAATGCAAAACTAGTGAAAAACAGTCAGAAAAGACGAGGAGGGAAAAAATTTCAGTGGCCTCCACCTGGAAAACCATTCTTGTTTTGAGGGTCGTCTCATTGTTGCCCCTCTAGTGCACCTGTTGTTAATTCCATTAACACCAAAGCAGCTGGAACTGATTAACAACCCCCTTTGCTACTTAACTGACCAGATCAACATCCCAGAAGTTTAATTGACTTGATGCAATACTCTGATTAAATAGTGTTCCTTTAATTTTTTTGAGCAGTGTATGTTGAATTTGATGTTATTTCAGTAGTTATTTAATAACTTCAAATGTTTTAACTTAAATAACTATTAAATATGATATTGTGGCTAAAGCTGTGAATTTTGAAATGGTTGTAGACACTGGTATCATCAGAGCAGTGCATTGGGTATTCTTTCACACAGGTCATGCTACAGTACAATGATTATAATATTGCAAACTTTGAAACAAAGTTGACACTGTGACATGAGACTGTGGCTACACTATGACAACACTGTGACAGGAGACTGTGACTAGACTGTGACTACACTGTGACAGGACAGGTGACTGTGACTACACTGTGACAGGACAGGAGAACGTGACCACAACAGAGATAGAACACTAGAGGCGACAACGCGTCATCAACTGTGGGCAAAAAGTTCCGCCATCTTACCTGGGTATAGTCTTGCCACGGAATGAATGAAGGTCTATGGACAGCAACAATGGTTTTTGCGTATGTTGTGCCAAATTGATCATCACAAAGGACACAATTAACAACGAATGATGGGATCATCTTCCATGCGTTAGTATTGAGTAGATAACAAGATCCATTTAGCAATCAAAACTAAAACTTTGAGTATATTGCTGGTTTTATGTCGCAATGCTAGCTAGTTAGCCCAACTGACAGGCGTTCTATTTGCATTACAAGCTGACATCAACGGTACTGTTGTTAAGACAACTGAGTGATTAACGTAATGTTGTAGCTATTATTAATACATTGGTGCATATTATTTAGGCCTAAACATCACTTTGCTGAAAATAACTTTACTGAATGTCATCATATTTACATATTTCAACCAGCATGTGTATCATCGAAGTTGGTATGATTTGTTCAAAAACAAAGTTGTAACTTCCAGACAGTCTGCTGTGCTACTCAGTAATGTCAATCTCAGTAGCTATATGAAAAAATAAATAAAGCAATGTTAATTCTGTTCTTAATTTGTTTCATTGTTGTCTACTGTTGCTTGCTCTGTGCCTCACATCCTCTGCCTGCACCTACTTATGGGATGCCAAGTGTAAA